>VDFB02386424.1:0-23624 GCA_007258455.2 Sequoia sempervirens | reverse complement strand
GATACATAGTATAGAGTATTTAATTAGCTATATAAGTGGTTGTTGTAGCTAATTGTCCTTGATCTAGTTAGGAGTATGGGGGTAAAATGTGTATTTTGTTATAGCTATTGAATATTCTAATTATTGTACATTTTAATTGATTCAAAACTACCAAGGATGCCTCAAGGAACACCTTCTTGAGTTTAAGTTAAACTCAAATTTTAGGAGATATTTGGTACTCATTGATTAGATTTTACTATCCTAAGACTATTGATGAACCCCTATTTTACCTTCTCAAAGAAAAACCCCCAGCCTTGAAGGTAGAAATAAGTTTTAACATTTAGGAGAATGATTTTGGGAAGTAGTTCTTTTGACATCATTCTTAGGGATGAGAAGATAAGATTATGATTCTAGATCCATATTGGAAACTCTACAATATTGGGGTAATCTATTGCCACTACTACAAGAAAAGATGAAGTCTCTTCTAGAAGAATAATGATGACTCTATTGCAAATTCAAACCAGAAAAAACACCAAACATAAATGAATTCAAAAATAGAGAAAGGTAAATAATCTAGAAGTAAAAAATGGCTTGATGTGTTCCAACTAAAGTAAGTAGAGGGATAAGAATCTAGGTTAGTTATATTTGGATCAATGATTCTTAAAGTAATAAATTATTAGGTACATCAAGTTGTGGATAAGAATTAATGGAACACTATCAATACACCTTAGATGACTCAACTTACAACATTAGAAATTGGAGGAGAAATTTTAGAAATGATTATAATATGCTTAGGAATAAAGTGAAAATTAGTATAAGAAATAGACTTACACCCTAGGAATTGCATATTGAAGGTGTAGATATGAATTTATCTCTACCTCCATGTTTAATAAATTCAAGGAAAATTACAATTCACAACTCCCTACCTCATCTCATGAAACTGAGTAAGAGGTGGAAAATACTTTCTAGGATTATAATGCAACTACTCAATAAAAATTTAATGAAGGGAAATGGAAGTAGATGAAAGACTTGACATAATAGATTATCTAAGAGAAATATAGAGAGAAATTAAAGATTGAATAGTTATACAACAAGATCAACTTGCAAAAATGTTCAACTTCTCAATCAAAACTATCATATTCAAAAAAATTATTAGAAAAATCAATGAGTAAACCCCACATATTTCTCTTAATATTCAAGATCAAAACATTCCTAATAACCAGACAAGGTGATGGGGAAATAATCATATGAATGTGATGCACAAAACATAAAAGTAAACCCTAAGAGGACATCTCAAATAGTTCATCTAAAATTTAGATATCCTCTTAAGATTGATACATACAAAAAATTATAATTCTCAAGAATGATTGGCTACCCTAAACCTATTCCAAATGAAATCAAAGGAAATATCCAAAGATTCAAATGTGATAATACAATCATAGGTGAGAAACATAGTAGACACTTCATCAGTATCAATAATGAGTATGAAGTTGATGATAAATTTATTTGTGCAATCCTTGGAGGAAAGTATAAAGGAATATTATAGGATCCTACAATAAAAATATTCACAAATGAAAGGAGTTCATGAGGTTTTTAGATCATAACACAATGATAGGGTTGACCATAATTTATTATTCATGAGATTATAACCATAAAAAATGTAATGAGTGAAATTATGGTTGAATTTAATGGTAGATTCATTATGCCAATGAGAAATATGCCACCACACTTAATCTACCTAATGATTCTATGTATCTTTTCAATACTGTAGTGCATTTGATACAAAAATTGGATATTGCCTCAAGAAAGCATATATTATTTCCATCAACATTGAAAGAAATATGAGGGCATCTAGGAAAATTGTTCAAAGGGAATATGTTATCTTATTCTGATATAAAATCGCTAGCTAAACCTCTAATTGATAATGAGAAAATAGACAAGTTGATGTGTGTTACAAAATATTTATCATACAAAGTTGTAAGGAAATAAAAAGGGCTACTACCTCCCAATGTTGCAACTCATTTCAATCAGGGATGACATTTACATAATAGACCATATAATTATAGTTTTTATCTAAAATAACACAAGAACATGATAGGAAGAATGCCTTTGTTCAAAGGGATTTCAAGCAATAAGAAGGTAACCCTTGATCCTCTTAGAAGAGATAATGTATATATCTAAGAAATTTCCCTATGGTGTGATTTTTTTTTATCTTTCTCATGATCTTGTAATTTGTGTACCTTCCCTAATTGATAATAAAGAGGGAGATACTACTTATGGGCATGAAAATTTACAAACATGAATATATTTATCAATTAGATGCATTTGATGATAATTCCAGTGATGAGGGAGATGATTATTCTGATCGTGAGAATGTTGACTGAATATTCCAAAATGATCAAGATGCAAATCCAAAACAATATAAACTATTGCTTCATGATTTTGAGAACTTAATGGAAATAATAATACAAAAATACTAAGGAAGAACACAATCTGATGAGGACAAGATGATTCTTGTTGAAGCTATATTCATACATGTTCAAAATATAGGCTAAGAAAGAGGAATGTCCCTCAAAAATGTATAACTAATTGTATGAAATCAAAAGTAAAGGAACCAAGTTTAGAGAAATATAGGCATGCTATATAGAGTGATATAAAAAAGATAGTAAAAAGGATGGAACAATGGAAAAGAGAAAAGATCTAATAGAGTTGTAGACACCTCAAATATTCCCTAGTATCCATCACCTAGATTGCTAATTGGTCAATTCCATCACCTAGGCCTAATCACCTTCACCTAATCCTAATCTAGTAAACCTACCACATAGTATAGTCCCCTTTACCTAAAGTCCTCACATAATTAAATAATCATATTATTTAAATGCATCTCAAGTTAAATGTATAAAATTATTTTAATTACTTTTCACTATAATATATAATTTATTATACATTAAATATGATTATATTAATTATTAACTAATATATAATTACATATACTACAAATATATAATAATAAACATATAAAACTAATTATATATAGTATCTCAAGGATTATATAATATTAATAAATTTATATATAGTATAGATATATAATATATGCTAATAGTTGATAGATTCAATTAACTGATTTTTTGTTGTTGTTCAATGTATTAATATAATATTAATATTAATCAAATAGTTCAACTTTTCACTATTCTATATAGTCAAATTAAATAGGTTCCAAATTCCATGAATAGTGTAAAATTGACTAGACATACTACACACATCAATTATTTAATTGTATACTATTTAAGAATAGTGTTTTTATAAAAAAATATCAAAAAGTGATGCATTATTTTAAATACTTACCCCATAGTAATATATATGTACATTACTATGAGTCAATATAATTAAAACAAAATAATTTTTATATATTAAAATAAATATTAAAAATTATATACATTAGAAAACATAATCAACCTATTTTAATTCTTTGTTCCAATTGATTCATTTTTTGTCAAACTAATAGAACTTAATGAATGCATTACCTGCCTCCCATGAACTAATAATTTTTAAAGATCATAGAATTCAATTAAAAATCAAATTTGACAACTAAACCATATATAAAATCAATATTAACTTTTTGACCATTGAATAGAGTGCTCATATACATGTACTAAGGAGAATGCACAGCACCTCTCTTAACTCTTCCATTACAGTATTTCCAAGTCACGAGCTGACGTTTGGATTTACAGAATTATATTCATTCTATCCCTTATATTAACGGTCCCAATTCCAAGCTCCAAATATCTCCTGCATAACCATTATAACTTCCACCATAGCTCTGTCGCTCAAATCTCTCTCGGCTCAGTGTAAGTAGATCTATCGTCTGTGATACATTAATCTTCCTCAATCCAAAGTTTGCAATTTTTTAATTTGCTGGGATTTCTTGCGAAGAAAAAAGATAGAAGGACTTAATATCTCTCTGTACAATCCTCTCACTGCGAAGGTATTTGAATCCCTCCATCACTTGACAGACAACTTTGGATTCAGTCGTATGTCTCTTGTGCTTTAACAAATCGGCAAGGGAGCCTCCATGCATGTATTCCAGAACAAAACTACTGTTCCCACCTTAGTGGGGAAGATACCTCACATTTGACAATGTAGGGAGAGCCGAATTTCCTGAGGATGTCTCACGTCTCAGCAGCGTCAACTGCTTTTCTAGATCTGCAGAACAGAAAAATCATTCGTATCCTACAATGGCGTCAAAGAGACAGTGTGGAATTCAGGTTTGAAGCTTCCACTACCTGCACAACATCAAAGAGCGCCTCTGCTTCTCCCTCTTCCAGAACCGCCGCAGGCACCTTCCACACAGGGCGAGAGAAGCTCTGAGATTTGGAAAGAGTGGGAAGGCTGGAACATGGTGGCGGAGTCATTGTGTACAAGACCCACTTCCACAAATCCCCCTCCTACCATGCCCACAAAGTCCTCCCTTACTTTCCACATCAACAGTGAGATGGGCATTCTTTGGAAAGTCGATTCTCCATACATTGTCAAATGTGAGGGTATTTTCCTCACCAAGGAAGGAACATTAATTTTGTGCTGAAATACATGGATGGTGGATCCCTTGCTAATTTGTTAAAGCCCAAGAGAAAATGAGCTAAGTCCTTTATGGACTAAGGTTGCACACCAAATGATGAAAGGAGTGATGTGCATTGACAGCGAGAAAGACTTTTAGCCCTCCAATCTCTTGATTAGCAAGAATTTCAAGTGAATCAAGATTACAGACTTTGCGGTGAACATGGTTCTATAAAACTACACGAGCTCCCCGAGATACGATCCATAGAGCTACAGTGGAAGTTATGCGGGACAAACTGGAGCTTGGTACGGAAGCTAAAAATGGTTTGCTATATAGGTATTTTTAGTGAACCCACTAAAATTGAAATTGATGTGACAATTATTACCTCATCACTGACGCACACTATCCAATAATGAATGGTGACTAGCACTATCCAACAATTGGTCCGAACACTTTTACTATATACGTGGAAGATAAAGAAAGCTCTCGACAGATTTCCACAAACTGAGTTGTCTGGCTCCGGGGGAGGGCCCAACAAATTGGATATTTCTGAAGAGATCCATGTTCTAATAGTTGTTGTAGTATTGTTTGATTTAATGTTTAATAGTTTTAACAATATTGAATCAATAGTTGTAACTTTAAAATTGTTAGTGTTGATGATAACTACCAATAATTGAATAATATGTATTCCTTAGATCTAAAAAGCAACAAATCATGTGATGCCACATCAGCGCACCAATAAAACATGATTTAGTGCAGTGATTACTTACCTAAGATCATACTCTTAAAACTAATTTCTCCATATTCCATATATTACTTTCCTAAACAATTACCCACCCTAAGTCAAATTTCTTGAAGGAATATATTTGAAATATCTAATTCCATGAGTATTTGCATGAAGGTGAAATGTGAATGAAGCTCTAAGAGATTGAAAGCCACAACTAGATTAAGAAAATTCCTAATGGAGAAGTCTCTAGCCTCACTCCAAAGTTATAGTAGATTAGGATTTGAATTAATGTAAAAACTTTCATCACCATTAAGAACACCCAATAATTATTAAAAATAAACCAATAAAGTGCACGAAATGAGGACCTACTCCCTATTTAATATTTGTTTATATTTAAATAAAATAATTTTATTTTAGACCCAGAAATAAAGGAGAAAAAAATGGAGACTTATTAAAACTTTAATAGAAAAAGTTCTAGTGCCAACGAACAAAAAAAAATGCTATTGAGATACACACAACTTAGTAGCAAATATGTTAGAGGTTGTAAGAGTAACTTACAAGAAGCTAAAGAATAGGAATCAAGGTGTTGTACAAAAGATGATAATAGAGACAACTTACATGTGTTAATGAAGATAAACCATGTTATAATAGGAGACGCTAGATGCTGCAAGTAACTATCAATTGGTAGATGGAGAGAGATCAAGAATATATAGAAGATGGTAATATAAAACCTAAAAATAATTATGCGGGATGGTACTAGAAACACAAGTAAAAAAGCAAAAAAATTCAAGTTATTACATTTTCTTTGCATTGGATCTTAAAGAACTATTTTGCACTCTTAATTTTTAAGGAAAAAAACATTTTTGAACACCATCATATTTGGTAAGTTTAACCATTATCCAAGGGAATACACTAAGGGACTAACTAAACTTTATACAAAGGTAGGGGCTACAAGACTTTTCTCCTTGTGAAAATCAAATTGTGAGCTATTGATTTTGTATCAATGCCCAAACTACTGAGGCGTGTCTTGCCACTAAGATTTTTAGTTCCATATTTAGAAAACTAGTTTAAATTTAGTATTACCAAAGTAACAAAATCATCAACATTATGGGCAACATTCATCAAAATGTATCTATTTTTAATTATTGTTGAAATACAATGGCTTCACCTTCTTCATTGGGAGGATAATGTGGTACAATGGTTATATGCCCATTAACACATTGTTGGTTTAGAAGATAATTTATTGTTGGTTGAATGAGAAGACCTAAAATATTTTTTTGGAGAAAATGGAGGCAAGATGACCAAACTTAGAATAATAATGACATTTAAATGAAATATTATCATAGTCCAAAATTTGTACATCCAAGATAAGCTATCCTTCTTTAGAATAATATTTTTTAGCAAAATCCTTTCTAATGTAATTCAACAAAAATTGTGTATAGGTAGTGCAACAAGAAGTAGATGAATTTGATAAACATTTTCAAAGAGAGTTTCCAATCTTGATTGCGAGCAAAATTTGAACCAAAATTTCATAGATAAGATAAATACACCCAAAATAAAGTAAATGAAAATTTATCATTTAGGGGATCAAATTATAGATACCATGGGGTGGAGATTAGGATATAATCATCTCTAAAACAATAGGGTAAATATGTGAATATTTTCTCTATATCTTGTAAGAATTATAAAAATAAAGAGTAAAAATTGTGTGTAGGAATAAATGCAAATCTACTTATGAACTAGTGGAATCTAATGGTTGGAAGCCAACCCATATAGAATTTTTAAATTTGGCCAAAAACCCTTAAACATTATAATGAATGCATTATATATTAAAGAACCTTCTTGGTTATCAACTTTTTTCACTAAATAAAAATCAACAATAGATGAATTCTTAAGGACCTTTTTGAAATTAATCCCCATTTCCAAAATTGGCGTCCCTTTAAATTAAACTATTGTTAGAATTCCTATCATCCAAGAGGAATCAATAATATTTGGTGCCTTAGCTTTACATTTGTCCATGTTGACCCACTATTCTTTAAACTTGAGCATTCCTCCACCATGGATTTAAGGGTCATCAAGTATGAGCATGAAGCTACATGATTTGTATATTTATGGTAAGTTTGAACCATCCATTCAAGCATGGTAAAAAAATGCAAACTTGTGAGTGAAGACGAGGAACCCAATTTGGGAGGGGAAGCACTACATCTAGAGAAGGAATAAGGTGTATTCTAGTAGAATAAAGATTTGGGGAATTTTTTTTGGAATAATTGTTAGTGAGAAAGGAATAGAAACTTAGTTTCATGTATTCTTCTAGAAATTGAGCATCTTACACTAGTGTTGTCAAATTGCTATTGAGAGACCACATGGGAGAAAAATATTAATTAATCTTATAAATTTTAAGTTTGTAAATTCAATCATTTAATCATTTTTTATAAATTTATAAATTTTAATTTTGTAGTTTTGTAGTTTTACTGATTTTATAATTTCTTTTTTTTTGTTAATTTTATGATTTTTTATATTTTTTTAATTTTATAGTTTTATCTTTGTTATTTTTATAATTAAAAATTTGCCATATGTGATAAGGATATATTTTTCTTAAAGTGGTCTCCTACTCAACAATGTATGACTTTAAATTAGATAAATAAGTTTTATTGGAAGAACACAGGTTTTGAGATATGGGTATATAAATCATGATGAGCTTTTGGTGTATGTAAATGTTTGTTCTAATGGGTAGAATTCATTGACCCAAATTTATTTAGTATTAAAGGATTTGTTTCTCATGAAATGCCATCTAAGACAATTGTGTTGTCTTTTAAGGATCTAGTAGGAGGTAAGAGTATTAATCAATGCAAGTATATTTTTTGACTAGATATGCAAGAGGGTGGTGGTTCTTTAGTTCTAGTCCTATCTTGTGTTTAGGGAAGGAGGTTCTTTCTAGGGAAAATAAACTAGGCAATGTGGCTTGACCTACAATTTGCATTCCTTTTAGCCTAGTTTAGTGTATTCATATGATATGGGTTCAAAATATTGGAGTATGGAGATTCAAAATTCTATAGAAGCCTTCCCCTATGCTCAAGGATTCTTTTTACTATGGCTTGGAAAGATAAATATTGTCCCTTTATAATTTCCAAAGGGCCTTGGTATTGGTATAAGCATGTTTTATTTATAAAGAATCAGTTTCCAAATTTTAATCCCACAAAATAGTCCTTTACTATTATGTTGGTATGGATGAATATTTTGAATTTACCTTTTGAGTATTAGGTAGATGCATTGTTTCAAGGGATAGCTAAGATACAAAAACTTTTATATTTAGATCCTTAAATTAATGGGTTTGGACACTCTACTTCTGTGAGAATCCAAATGAAGTTAAATAGTGCTAAAGTATTATCAACTAAGACATGGTTATAGGTAGGAGAGTGAATTTAAAAATAAATCCTAGGTTATGAGAATATGCCTTTTCATTGTATATTTTTTTGCTAAGTGGGTTAGCCCATATGGAAAGATTTCTTAAATTTAGATTGATGATATGGTCGAATGGAGTGCATCTTATTCCTATTTTTTAGTCAAAATATTTATGGCCTAAGTGATGTTAAATGCAAAGGTGGTAGGTGGTAAGAGAGAGGAAGTAGGGTAAAAGCGTAGAGTTGTGTCACATTTTTTACCAACAAAATAGTTTCAATGTTCTAGATAACAACATTGAAGTAAATGTTGTTCTTTTTAATACATGAATTTAAGTGTTAAATTCTAATAAATACTCATAGAATGCCTAGATTATTTTGGATGAAAGAGGATGATAAAATGAGTATAGTTGAAGATCTCTACATACAAGGACATACCGATAAATTGCACAAATATGTGTTTAATTAGGTCACAATTTCTAGTGAAATAGACAAGAGTTATCCAAATTTAAATCTAAATTTTGGAATTTTAGGGGTCAAATCCAAAAATGTGGTATTGATCTCCCATCTCACATTTGCCAAAATGACATTACATGTTAGAGCAAAAAGATCTAGGCAAGAAACAAATATTCCAACATGGGGGAACTCATACATGTAAATGACAAATGTATAGATAAGTGTGTCAATACAAATAAGATAAAGTGAAATGTAAGATAATGTGTGTAAATTGTGTTAGATGGGGACTAAAAAAGTGGGCTCAATTTTTATAAATTTTACCTTTATCAATATAGAATTATATTATGATAATTTTTTCAAAATAAACACAAAGTTAAATGATAATAAAAATACAAATTTCACCATTATAAAAAAAAATATAAATATTATTCACATGACCCCAAATCAGATAATCATATTCGATTTACTTCTCATAGTACATCTCATATCATAATGAAAAGAGGACATACTTATCCAAACATGCCATGATATTCTAAATTTCTGCGGACGCTAAAATGACATGGGCTGACGTTTGCATTTACAGAATTATATTCTTCTATCCCTTATATTAAGGGTCCCAATTCCAAGCTCCAGATATCTCCTGCATAACCATTATAACTTCCACCATACCTCTGTCCATCAAATCTCTCTGGCTCAGTGTAAGCAGATCTTATCGCATAGGAATTGATAATAATCCTACTCAATCCCTCCATCGCTTGACAGAGGAAGGATTCACTTGTATGTCTCTTGTGCTTTAACAAATCGGCAAGGGAGCCTCCATGCATGTATTCCAGAACAAAACTACTGTTCCCACCCTGGTGGGGAAGATACCTCACATTTGACAATGTAGGGAGAGCCGAATTTCCTGAGGATGTCTCACGTCTCAGCAGCGCCAACTGCTTTTCTAGATCTGCAGAAGAGAAAAATCATTAGTATCCTACAATGGCATCAAAGAAACAGTGTGGAATCCAGGTTTGAAGCTTCCACTACCTGCACAACATCAAAGAGCGCCTCTGCCTCTCCCTCTTCCAGAACCGCCGTAGGCATCTTCCACAGAGGACGAGAGAAAATTGAAGGCAAAATAAACAAACAAAGTGATCTGCTGATCACAAAACAAGCAAACATACAAAAGCCCCAAATTGCCTTGAGAAGATGAGAGGCAGGGCATCTATTATATAGAGAACCAGATTTACAAGGGAGTTATGGCACACAACCATAATGACCAATAACTCAACCATAAAACTAAATGCAAAACCTGAAAGTCAAGAAAGGATAGCTACATATTTAATAAGCCCAATGGGCATTACAAATAAGTCAAGAAAAGCTGTTGCACATGCTATAGACTGATAGATGTTGATAAATGCTGTCATTCTCCCCCATAATGACCATTGGGAAGAACATGAAGTAGATCTCTGAGTTTCTGGAACCTTTCACGAGCTAGAGACTTTGTGAAAATATCTGCTAGCTGATCTTCTGTACTACAGTACACAATCTCAATCAATCCCTGTTGAACCAACTCTCTGATGAAGTGATGTTGAATCTCAATATGTTTGGTCCTGCTATGAAACACTGGATTCTTAGTCATTTGTATAGCACTCTTGTTGTCACAATACAACAAAGTAGGTCCAGTTTGTATCTGGTGCAAATCCTCCAATAGTCGTCTCAACCACACTGTTTGGCATGCTGCTGATGTTGCGGCTTTATACTCGGCCTCTGCTGTAGAAAGTGAGACAGTTGGTTGTTTCTTGGACTTCCAAGAGAAAACTGCAGAACCAAGACTAAAAGTATAACCAAAAGTAGACTTTCGATCATCTATGGAACCTGCCCAATCTGAATCTGTATAGCCAATCAACTTACTATCCTCTGAATGTTGAAATCTAAGACCATAACTCAATGTCCCTCTGACATATCTAAGAATCCTCTTAGTTGCATTCCAATGTGTTTGCTTAGGTTCTGACATGAACCTAGATACCAAGCTCACTGCATATGTGATATCTGGTCGAGTAGTAGTTAAGTAGATCAAACTACCAATCAACTGTCTATATAGAGTAGGGTCCACTAGATCTGACACATCTAAGCTAGACAATTTAAGTCCAACTTCAATAGGTGTTGCAACTGGTTTGCAACTATTCATCTGAAATTTCTGTAGGATGTCTGAAGCATATTTTTTCTGAGACATGAATATTTCATCTTTGTTTTGCCATACTTCTATACCAAGAAAATAGTGCATCTGTCCCAAATCTGTCATCTCAAATTCAGCAACCATAGCTGCTCTAAACTCTGCAAATAAAGTTGAATTGTTCCCAGTGTAGATAAGATCATCAACATAGAGAACTAAGATAAAAATATCCTTATCTGAGCTCCTAATATAAAGATTTGGATCTGATTGACTTCTTAAGAAACCTTTCTGCTGTAGGTATGAGTCTATCCTTGAATACCATGCTCTTGGTGCTTGCTTAAGACCATACAAGGCCTTCTTTAATCTGTAAACATAATGCTCTTTAGAGGGTATTTCAAAACCTCTAGGTTGAGAAACATACACTTCCTCATCAATATATCCATTCAAAAAAGCACTCTTTACATCCATTTGATAAACTATCCAACTCTGCTGAGCTGCCAAAGCCAAAACCAATTTGATAGTATCCATGCGTGCTACAGGTGCAAATGTTTCAGTGTAATCAATACCTTCCTGTTGAGTGTATCCTTTGGCTACCAATCTAGCCTTATGCTTATCAATGCTTCCATCAGATTTATATTTAGTTTTATACACCCATCTTGTACCAACAATTTCCTTACCAGGAGGTAGCTGAACCAAATCCCATGTGTCATTCCTTTCAATTGTTTCTATCTCACTATGCATTGCTTCAACCCACTCTTCTTTTTCTTGAGCTTGTTCAAATGTTTGTGGTTCATTACTTTCCATGATTTGAGTCATCAAAGCATAATTCACTTTTGCTTGTGATCTTGTTGTCATTTTCTCAAAATTTGAATCCAACATAAGAGTTGATGGATGATTCTTTTCTGTTCTTCTTTGATATTTTTGATACCTTCTTGCTCCTGTACTAGAAGACTCAGGTTCATTTTCTTCTTCTTCTCCTTCTTCAACTTCATCAATCATTATCTCTTTTCCCTTTGTTTCATTTTCCTTGCTATATTCTGCTGCTTCATTGAATACCACATCTCTACTTATAACAAGCTTCTTTCCTATTGGATCATACAATCTATATGCTTTATTTTCAGATCCATACCCAATAAAAATACATTTTAGGCCTTTATCATCTAACTTAGACCTTTTTTCTTTTGGTATGTGTGCATAAGCAACACAACCAAATACTCTCAAGTGATTAACACTTGGCTTTACCCCAGACCATGCTTGTTCAGGAGTCATTCCTTTAACTGCTTTTGTAGGACTTCTATTTAGAAGATACACTGTTGTGCATACTGCTTCTGCCCAATAACTTTTATCTAAATTCTTCTCTTTCATCATGCTCCTTGCCATTTCAACAATTGTCCTATTCTTCCTTTCAGCAACTCCATTTTGTTGTGGAGTGTAGGAAGTAGTGAACTCTCTCTTGATTCCATGATTTTTGCAAAAATCTAGAAACTGATTTGATTTGTACTCACCTCCATTGTCTGACCTTATCACTTTGATGTATTTACCACTTTGTTTTTCAACCAACTTCTTGAATTCTACAAATTTTTCAAACACTTCTGATTTTGAAACCAAACAATATACCCAAGTTTTTCTTGAGTAATCATCAATGAAGGTTAGAAAATACTTAGATTTATTCAAAGAAGGTGTTTCCATAGGACCACACAAATCCGTATGGATTATCTCAAGATGCTGCTTAGCTCTACTAGATTTACCAATTGGAAAGCTAACTCTGTGTTGTTTGCCGACAACACATTCTTCACACACTTCTTTTGTATTTTCAATGAAAGGTAGACCTTCAACCATTTTGAATCTCTTGAGTAAGATTAACCCACTAAAACTGAGGTGACCATATCTTTGGTGCCAAATTTTACTTTCATTCATTTCACTAGACCTTAATGCTTGGTTTCCATGAGTGAAATGAAGAGGAAACATCCTATCACCTGTCATCCTTGCTCTTGCAACAACTACATTCCTTTTTAACTTGTCTCTTATTATGCACTCATTCTTATCAAAAGTCACTTGATAATTTTGTTCTAGCATTTGTCCAACAGACAACAAATTCTTTTTTAGTGCCGGAACCAATAGTGTTTCATTAATATGTTTAACTTCACCATATTCTGTTGTAACTGCAATTGTACCTTTACCTTTGCTTCCATGAGATTGATTATCTCCTAGTACTACTGTACTTTGATGTTTTTCATCCAAATTGACAAATAAATGCTCATTAGATGTCATATGTGAAGAACATCCAGAATCAATATACCATACATTATTTTCACTGGCATTTGCATTAAAGCAAGACATAAACAAATTTTGTTTATTTTCAACAATACTATGAGCATTTCTTTTTTCTGTTTCACCTTGTTTACTCCAACAGTCTGATGCATAGTGTCCAAACTTGTTGCAATGAAAGCATTGGACATTCTTTTTATCATAGTCTCCCCCATTGTTTCTACCTCTTCCTCTTCCAGTACCTCTGAAGTTGCTACTTCTTCCTCTGAAATTATTACCTCTTCCTCTAAAATTACTGGATTCACCTTTGTATTCATTCTTATTTTGATTCCTAAAAAATGTGTTTCTTTTTCCTCTTATGCTTGCTTTAGAGGAAAATGCTTGTTCTAGACTTTCTTCATTACTTTTCATCCTTTCTTCAGCAGTTAACAATATTCCACTTAGTTCATCTATGTGCATAGTTGTGAGATCTTTGGAAATCTCAATTGTAGAAACCACACCATCAAATTTAGAAATCAAACTCCTTAAAATTTTCTCAATGACATGCTTGTCATCTACATCTTCCCCTAAAACTTTCATTTGACTTACTAGACCTTCTACCTTTGTTAGAAATTGATTCACAGATTCACTAGTAGTCATCTTTACATTTTCAAAAGTTTTCCTCATTGTCTGTAATTTTGCAGTTTGTGCACCTTGATATGCATTATTCAATATTTTCCATGCTTGCTGAGAATGAATAGCACCACTTATCCTAGGAAAGATTGCTTGATTAATTGCACCTTGAATCAGAAATAGGGCTTCATTATCCTTCTTTATACTTGCTTTGTATTCTCTTTTTTGTTGATCATTTAATGCATTAAATGCAGTTGTATCTAGTTCTACATACCCTACTTGTACAATTTCCCACAAATCTTTAGATTTGAGTAAGGTTTGCATCCTAGTACACCAATATGTAAAGTTATCTCCTTCAAATACAAGAATTAGCATGTTAGACATAACATTTCCTGCCATGTTTGCCATGAAAAATGTGCACAATAACTCAACTGCTCAACACAAAAAACCTTGAGAGATCTCTACAAATGGATACTCTCCCTGTCCTTTCAAATAGGACCCACACGTAAAAATATTTTTATATTATATTAATTTTTCCAGATTAAGTGTCGGTTGCAACCGATAATACACTTAATCACAAAATATTCACTTTACAAAATAAAAAACTTTGAAAAAAGTTTCATCTTTTTACCCTCTACTTTCAAAAACAAATTTCACAAGTTTAAAAAGTGAAAAAGCTTTCAAGTAAACTTTTAAATTTTTTTACTGTGATTCTTAAAACTTTAAAAAATGACTTTTTAAAGAATTTAATAGTAAAAAGACTTTAAAAGTTAAAGTCTTGTGTAGAATCTAAAGAAAAGCAAATTTCACACGGAACTCTCACTGTGCATGCCTCTTCAACACAACAATCTCTTTTTTTAAAACTTTCAAATGCTGCCAGCACAAATTACATACAACAATTTCCTTTTGACTGGGCTACGATCTCCTTCTATTTGGTCTTGTCAGTAGCCTGCAATTTCATATCTCTGCAACGATATATCTTTCAAATATCTGAAATTTAATAAAATAAAACTACCTTGCTTGGTGTGGTCTACTCGCACCTACTACAATCAGCTGCAATTTCTTTTTCTTAAAATGCCAGCTTCTTTTCACGGGGCAAATATCTGAAGGACTCCAATCTTCAATCAACAGTTCTCACTTCAATCCAGCAATCTTCTTTTCGACAAGCAAATAAAAGACTTCAACTCATCTAAGATACTGCACTCTAAATCTCTTACAAATTTCTCTCAAACTGGCTCTGATACCAGATGAAGGCAAAATAAACAAACAAAGTGATCTGCTGATCACAAAACAAGCAAACATACAAAAGCCCCAAATTGCCTTGAGAAGATGAGAGGCAGGGCATCTATTATATAGAGAACCAGATTTACAAGGGAGTTATGGCACACAACCATAATGACCAATAACTCAACCATAAAACTAAATGCAAAACCTAAAAGTCAAGAAAGGATAGCTACATATTTAATAAGCCCAATGGGCATTACAAATAAGTCAAGAAAAGCTGCTGCACATGCTATAGACCGATAGATGTTGATAAATTACTATCAAAAATCTTTGAGATTTGGAAAGAGTGGGAAGGCTGGAACATGGTGGCGGAATCATTGTGTACAAGACCCACCTCCACAAATCCTCCTCCTACCATGCCCACAAAGTCCTCCCTTACTTTCCATATCAACAGTGAGATGGGCATTCTTTGGAAAGTCGATTCTCCATACATTGTCAAATGTGAGGGTATTTTCCTCACCAAGGAAGGAACATTAATTTTGTGCTGAAATACATGGATGGTGGATCCCTTGCTGATCTCTTAAAGCACAAGAGAAAATGAGCTAAGTCCTTTCTGGACTAAGGTTGCACACCAAATGATGGAAGGAGTGAAGTGCCTCCACAGCGAGAAAGACTTTAAGCCCTCCAATCTCTTGATTAGCAAGAACTGCTAGCGAATCAAAATTGCAGACTTTGGGGTGAACATGGTTCTATCAAACTACATAGATCCCTACATGACAGAGCTATGGTGGAAGCTATAATGGTTATGCAGGAAAAAGTGGAGTTTGGGATTGAAGCTAAAACATCTCGCCCATTAGCCTACCATTAGCCTCATCAGTTGACGCACATAAAAATACATGAAAAAAGTGATTGGATCGGGAACTCCACCAAAATAGAAATTGAGATGATAGGGCTTCAGCTCAATGCTGACACACACAATCGGATAATGAATGGTGACTCAGCACTTCAACAATTGGTCCCGGGACGATTTCAAATCAGAAGGTCTCGCTTTGAAGGAGAGAGGACTAATGGATTTTAGGGCTCGCTTAACGCAGCCACACACCTGCTTCAATCGCTTAGTGTGGACGCGCTGGCCCATCATTAAACCCGGGTCATTCCAGCATCCCATTTTTAGTGCCCATTTTATTTTTGTCTTTCCCGTTGCTTTCACCTCCCTCCGGTTTCCGTTTACCTTAGCAGTTCTGTTAACCGCTGCAGTCAGCAGTCAACCGCCCAGTTCCTGCCTATGATTCAAACCAAACTCAAAAAATGTTCCCGCGCTGCAAAGTTTGGTAGATGTTCGTACAGAGTTTGATCACATACAATAAAATAAAAGCTTCTCGTGGAATATTGTTATTGCAGAGGAAAGGCATGTGAAAATGCTCTGGCAGACATACAAAATCCGGAAGCATAGACAAGGGACGTGCCGAATGCCTGACATAAATGTGGATGGAATGCCAGATAGCAGGATATACACAAAATAGGTTTTTTGAAAGGCTTGGAGAACATTCAAGCAAATGCAACTGCAGTTGTAAAGCCAGACTCAACAACCTTTGCCAGCAGCCTCCCTGCCTGTGCAAAAATGAGAGCTTTAGAATAAGGTATGGACATCCATTCGAGGAATTTTTTCAGATGTTGTGGTTGCAACTAGCTTGGTAGACATGTATGCAAAATGTGGAAGCATAGCCAAGGCATGTAAACTATTTGACAAAATCCCTCAAATAAATGTGGTCGAATGGATTGCCATGATTGCAGGATACACAGAATATGGAAGCATAGACAAGGCACGTGAACTGTTTAACAAAATGCCTCGATGAAATGTGTTATCTCGGAATCCCCTGATCGCAGATTATTCACGAATTTTCCTTTTTTTTAAAGGCTTTAGGAACTTTCAAGCAAATGCAATTGGTAGGTAGGCTTCGTTGTAGGAGCTCGTGAGTACATTGGCTTTCATTATTCTATTTCTCGCTGCACAATGGAAGTATCTGCTCTACTATGTGTTGAAAATTAGCTGAGATAATGTATGTAGAATAATGTAGTGTAATTGAGAGGGAAATAAATTTGGAAATTTATTATTAAGAATGTATAGTGCTTTGATGGCACCAGCTGAGGTCTCTTTTTTCTCTATGAAAATGAAGAAATATAAAACTTAAAGTTGTCTCTACAAATTGCTTATTCTCTAGTTCACATGAGTCTCTGATATAGATCGATCCACAATAATCTTGGAGATCAAGTGTATCACATATAATTTGTACAAAATGACTTTCATAAGTTAACCAAATTTGAAGAAATAAATTTATCTCTATTTGATAGGTTCATCAAGAGTTAAAAAGTGTAAGTATAAGCACATTGTTTAACCAAAAATAATTTTATTTTGGTGAGGTTAAACTAGTTAAAGACAAGTGAGACCTTTCTTTGGGTCAGAATTATTTTCCTATCTATAGAATCATGCTTAAAGAAATTAGTTTGTTATAAGAGATGGTGAGGAGAATAGGATTGGATTTAATCACAGAGGTTTGTAGTTAACAGTAATAATGTATAGATAATTTATATCTGGTATAAATTTAAGTGATTTAAAAAAAATGTCTTATAAATAATAAAAGATTACATATATAATTGATAAATTTATTAATTTATAGTAAAGTTTTAATGTTAATAATTCGAAGAGTTTGTGTTTTATTTTATTAAACAATCTATGTTAAAAGTACCATTCTATTTTATATTGTTAATTCTATTGAATTTACTTAAATAAATAGATTATTTTTCATACATAAGTGAAACATATATAGAAATTACAAAAGTGATGTTGAACATATTTATAATTCTTATTCATCAATATTCTCAATTATAATGCTACATGTATATTTATATAGAATGGTTACATTTTCTAGTGTATTTTGAAAGTTTCAATCTTGTATTATGTTGGCTCTTAATGATTGCATCTCCATTCTTATAAAGAATCCATTTAATGTCAAGACAACATAAATAGATAAGCCATGACATAAAGGGTAAGATCATCATCAAAGAAATAATTGTACTAGGACAATTGATAAGAGTCGTTAAGTTTTTTCCTCTTTGAACACTACCAAGCCTAGGAGGGTGTTTTCATGATGATTTTAGATAAGACAAAGAAGGGGAAATAATAAGTTACAATCCATCTATCAACTGACCACACCACATAACAACCAAAATTAAAACTATTTGACCTTAATTAGGTAGATAATAGTAGGTATGTGCATGCAACAATTGATGTGAAATAATTTTATACATTTTAAGATGAGTAATCTTAATTGAACAATGTACATATGCAATTTACAAATTACACTAGCATGATCCTTTTAAGATGCTTCGACTTGAATTCAATTAGAATATATAAAAATATAATACTGAATTATATTGGTGAATAAGATGTATCAACTAATTCTAAACTACCAAACACAACTAAAAGAAATGTGTTTTATTTATTTTTGTCCTTTTCCATTCATAATTAGTTCCTATTTCATTGAGAAATAGCATCAAGGATGAAACAATGCGATAATTTGTGTAAACTTGAAATGAGAACTATATTGTGTATTTCTCATTTCAATATAATGCACAAATTTATGAATCATCACAAAGTTTAGGTTTAATTTAAAATCCACAATATTTCAAAGATACCCCACTTGTTTTAAAAAGAGTGTATTGTACAATGATAATGCACCAAATCAAAGACATTGTGCAAGGAGGGAAAAAGGAAAAGGCATCATTCTAGTTATACCATGTCATATGCTAGCATATAATAAAATATGTTTCCTACATGAATAAGGCAAGGCCACAAAATATCATTTTTAACTATCTTGTATTAGATAATATATTATTTAATATATTTGTATCCAATAAGACATCATCTTTTATGCATATTAAATATATCCTTAGTACAAGAACCAACATGAAACAATTGAGTAAATATTTCTTTCTTGTTGGTGCTCACACAAATGCAAGGAAGAAACTATAAAATAGGGAATTTTATATTATTAAAAAAATCATATATTCTTTTATATCCCCACTTTACATGCGTTTGATAAGACTAGAAATAGGGGATATGGGATGCCATAGTTATATTTTAAACATGATGGTTTTCCTTCACTTGACGAGAGCTAATGTTATATTAATGGCCACGGTAAATTGCCATATCATATACAAATCACCTATATTGATATAAGTAGCATTTATGGATTTGGTAAGGTTGTCCAAACCATCAAAACTTGCGTACATTCATACACACATAATGCCTCTTTACATACTAAATAAAAACCTAAACCAAGGAAAAAATGCATTTTAAAATTTCCATATAAAATAAATTCCTCTATGATGTACCTAGCTTAGGCGAGCCCTCAATTTTAAAATCCATCTCATAAGCCAACCAACCAATAATCACTTATATATAGCTACATCACTATAAATTATCAATATTTTTTGCCTTGTAGTAAACTACCTAGTTTATGGACCACATGATGATGAATTTAAAAAGAACGAGTAATAAATAAGGCAATTTGATACACGAAAAAAATAGCAACAAAGAATTGTAAACTAAAATTATATAAATGCATATGCAAACAATAGGGGATCAATTTAGTTTGACAAAAACATATATGGGGTTATGAAAGTTGAAATAAAAGGTTGACAACAAATTGAGAGTCTTAGGATGACAAGGGGATACATGGTGTAAGAAAAAGAATTGGAGCCAAAACCATGGAGAATCCAACATATTCAATTCTAATAATTTTCACGTCTTCTATGTCAAGGTATTCTAGACTATTGATATTTTTAAAAGCTCATGTATAGACTAACTATATTCATCAAATGCTTTATATGGATTCTACCAAAAATAGTCTAGGTGGAGCTACCACTCAAGCAATCTTTGGAGATGGTAGATCAAGCTTGATTCCAACTCACTCCCTTAAGCTTGAATTTCCAAATTAGTGATGCCCAAACTATATCTCAATTTCTAAAAATAATTTATTTCCAATAGCTTTATAAAATGTTTGTGAATTGCTTTTTTCACATGCAAAAATTAAAATTAATTTTTGCACTTGTAGCTATTTATTTAATTAAATTATATTTGATATCAATCTAATTGGATTGACCATGTTATATAGGATTTTTAAATAATAAATTGGAACAATTATATTGTCACAAGATTTTCTCATCCAATTAAGTCTAATAATACTTAAATCTCATCCAAATTTATTGGAAATCTATTGAAATTACAACCACATTCTTGGCCTAAAATATAAGAGAAATACAATGGGTTGTTTGGAATACCATGATACTACTCCCAAACTAAAATAAAAAACATATTTGGAAGTGCTCTTCCTATTACCAATGCTACTTTCTTAGTTATCTTATAGCCAATTAAGTTTAAATTATTTTAAAATTTAATATATAAAATTCCATGATTTTTAGTGCCATTGACATTTTTCAAGATTCTTTTTCTTTCTTGCAAGTGAATGTATTTTAGTTTTCTCATGCACTTGGGGATTAAACTCACTACATAAATTATATTAGGCCTTGTAGCTATCTAATACAACATACTTACAACTAATATTTTATAGAATGTTGGTCTACATTGTTGTTACAATCATCTTTTCTTATTCTTTACTCTATTTAAACTAGTGCATATGAGTTGGTTTACTACTCAACATTCTAAATCTCTTCAATACATCATAAATGCATACACATATAAGTTATAAAAAAATCCACCACTAATTTAATTAACTTCTATAACAAGAAAGCATTTCATCAATCCTAAATCTATCATCTTAAATTCTTTCTTCAATACTAATCTATAATTTTCAATTAACAAATTTCAACTTGTTGTAAAAATTAAATCATCTACATACAAAAAAAAACTATTATAAAATTTCACATTATTTTTCTAGCTTGGTGGATAGTGTGGGGTTCAATGCCACTCTTGTCAAAACCATTGCTTCAAATGCATGTTTATGAAGTTATACCAAGCCCTGCCTACTTGTTTGAGCTTATATAACACAATTTTCATCTTATAGAATTTATTTTCTTCAACCAAAAATATCATAGCCAATTGGCTACTCAACATAAACCTCTTCTTCTAACTCATAATTTAAGAAATATGGATTTTATATCCATTTGATACACATTCCAATTGTGTTGGGCTACTATTGCTAAAATTTCTCTTTAATTGTGTCCAATCTTGCCACAAGTGAAAATGTTTCATTATAATAAATTATATGCTAAATTTCAAATATTCTTTTGTTTCCAATCTTTCTTTACGCCTTTTAATTTCACCATTTTCATTGTATCTAGTTTTATAAACCAATTTGACACCAATGACATCTTTTTAGGTATTTGAAGATCCACTAACTACCATGTTTTATTTTTCTCAATCTTATAATATTCGCATACATAACATTGAAACATTCTTGTTACATATATGGATTCTTCAAAACTAATTAGATCAACTTCCAAAAATAAAGGAAAAATTAGTAAAATTGTCATTTTCTTCTTCATTTTGTGTTGCCTCACATAGTTTATCTTGAGTTTCTTGTCTTCCTTGACATTAGAATTGGTATTCCTCTTGTGTTTGGAGATGTTATTAATGGTAAAAATGAGATACTAGTTGTGGTGGATGTATTGCTAGGTATAGGGAAATTTTGTTACACTTCCATTAAAATATTTTATTTCAATACCTTTTAATTTCTTCTAGTCATTAATCCATTCTCGTTGTCATGATTCATCTTCATAGAAAATAACATATTTGAAAATTGTAGCTTCTTTGATAATTGCATTATATAGTTAACCTAGGAGATTCAATTCTAAAGTAATACTTTATCACATGCATGCATATTGGGGTTTTCTAAACATATAAAATATAACCAAATATATCACTTTTATATTATGAATAGGGGATCTAATTTCATAAATTTGATACAAGTAGGTATTAGGGGTTAGAAATCATATATGTAGAAGGTAATAGGTTGTTTATAAATGACATTCCAAATACTCTATATGTCACTTTGCAAAGGTAAATTAGAGGAAATCCTATTTATTAGTCTAGTTTTTTCTAGGATTGTGAAGCTATATTATTTTTACACCTCATGTTCTTGTGTGTGTGAATGCCTCATAATCCTAAGATATTTTCTTAATTCCAACCCTAATAATGAACAAAGGAAACTATGATCACACCAAGGTCATGCAAATTCAATATAAATCTTACCAAGTTTCCTAGAACTAATCATTAGGGACCTTTTGGTGATGTTATGACCATACCACAAAGAATCAACATGTATAGATCTAAAATCCTTCCACTATAATTTAGATTAATATTTATACTATAATTGAGATACTATTATTAGGGGAGTTTGTTTTAATAGTATAAAGAGGGAAGGGCCTAAACCCATTACAAAGAAGTCAATGAGGCATAAGAGAGGAGTCTCACAAAGAGTAAGACAACCAAAAAAATAAAGAAGGATGAGACTCACCAGCAATGAGATTGGAAAGAATATTAAACAAAACAAGTGTCCCAAGAAGAGAGACATGAAACAACAAAAAAGAAGACAACATAGATCAACAATATTTTTGACCGGAGCATGGAACCGGAAACAAGCTTTTGGAAGGACCCAAAAACATTGACAAAGATAATCAAGGTAGTTTGAAACAATCATATTAGGGTTTTTGCTCCCAAACACCAAGCCTAGAGAAAATATTAACAATGTTGGGAAACTCCCAACCAACTTTAATACAAACACAAAATCAAGCAAAAATAAAAACTATTCTAGATTTTGTGACATTATCAATGGTAACAAACTGACCAATAACATCAACTATAACACGAATGCTAATTTATCCCAAAACTCTGAAGGGAGCTCTAGGAGATGAACCCAAACAAGAACTAAGTTGGTCTTGGTAGCATCAAACCAACAAACTAATTTTGAATGTAAAGAAAGGATTTACCCAAAAACTAGGGTCCACCTAACAGAACATGAGAGTAGTCCACACTGGAGTTGAAGGAGAATAAAAGGAATGCATTCCTCAAAGCCTTCACCCTCAACAAAACAAAACCACACCAACAAATAGATTCCCAACAATGAAATATCAATGTTTGGTCTTTGACCCAAAAATCTCCTAATGAGAATATGTTGTAGGAAAGCAGAGGTTTTGTTCACCCACTCATTAGGCTAAAAAAGGATA
>VDFB02386422.1:0-29749 GCA_007258455.2 Sequoia sempervirens | reverse complement strand
TGTCAAGTTGAGCTCATTTAGAGGTCCAACTTGAGGTTTGAATTTGAATTTTCTGAGGAAATTTTGATGTAGATGCCAAACTTTCCTAGTTAAGGACCTTTGGTCGAAGGTACCTTTGACCGAAGGTACCTTCGATTGAAGGTACCTTTGATCAAAGGTCCTTATGCCTGGAATATAAACTATTATTTAATTGTCTTCGTTTGAAGGTGACACAATAAAATAATATTTATTTTAATTTAGCAGTTGACCTTCAACTAAAGGCTAGGTTAGCTGATGTTTCAAAATAATATGTCTATTTGAATTACACATGTATATCTACAACGTATTTTTTGGGATTTTAATATTAAAAAATAAAGGAAAATTCACATTGAGGTGTCTTTAAAAGGTCATTTTTTTTGCAAGTGTTTTACAAATTTGTAACATGGAATTGGAAAAGAATTATCAAGATCATATTTTGCAAGTTCAAAAAGATGAGAAACCTAAAGAATAGGAAAAATAAGGTTGCACGTCATCATTCCGAAGAAACTTCAAATAAAAATTGCATGGAAGAAGGATATCAAGCTAAAAAAGCTCAAAAGGGTATGTGCAGGATCATGATGGGCCAAAAAGTGGCAATATGATCCAAAATTGATGAAACAAAAAGGGTTTTTAAAGGAGATTCTCAGCTTTCCACCAATATAAATTATGCTTTACTTTGAATTTAATAAGTAATTATTATTCATTTTTTATTCAAATTACGACTAAAGTCTTGATTGATAAATTGATTGAAAAAAATATATAGCTTTCAAAAGGTATCACATTTTTTGAATCCAAAACATGTGTCACATTCTATGCTTTGCATACTATAGGATTAAAAAAAGAAAAATTGAATTTCATGAAGTTTTGACCAAGTTAAGGTGGTCAGACATACAAGTTTTTTATATTTTTTAAAAGTTGTAATAACAAAATCATAATTAATTATTTTACTTCTGGAAAAAATTACAAAAATGCATCATCACATCGACATGAGTCCTCTCTACCTATATCTAAAAATCTTATAAAAAATATTATCATTTTATTGTGATTAGGGTGGTCAAACATACACCTACTTTTTTATTTTTCCCTGAAATTTAAGTACCACTGCATTGAAATTTCAATTTTTCACCAAATAGATTTTTTTTTTAAACAAACCTAGTAGTTCAAAAACTACAATGAATTTTCTATAGATTCTATTCTTACATATTCTTAAAATAATATAGATAACTTATTCAAATGTTTATGTCAAGTTGCCTAACTTTGTTTTTTTTTTACCACTTAAGGGGCTAATTTTTCCATGATGATCCTGCACATACCCAAAAAGAAGGTATGCATATTTTATATTAAAAATTATGATTTTTTCCAATTAAATCATGTTCTAGATAAGATTCAAATCAACAATATCAGATTTTTTTTGAACAATTAGAGTACATAGGTTTTATCTTTGTTTTATGTTCAAGGTGCCTTCTACAACTAAATGGAAGTAGATCAAGGCTACCCCTAGTGCCTTATGAAGAATTGTTCCTATAAATTTAAAATTTTGACATTTTATGTTCAATTCAAAGGGCCTTTGTTCCCAATGAATGTTGGGTTCCTTACCTCTACCAAGATGAAGGTACCCTAGAGAGCCACTTTCAACTATATAGTGAGTTTTCATTATAGTTTACCTCTTGAGCATTTCTTATTTTATTTTAAGTTAGGTCTCCTCCCACATTTTGATCAAGGTAGTTAAATAGCTATTGAAATATTTGATATCTGCACATTATTGATCTTCTTCATCCAACAACTCATAGGAGCCTATGATGTATGAAGTGCCTTTTATATCTAAGATTCTTATAACCATCATATCTCAATTAAAAGATTGGTGGGGGGGTATGTGCATGATGGGTCAAAAAGTGGTGATATGATGGGTATTTGTAGGGTATGTGGCTAACAACTTTTTCTTTACCCAAAATTGATGAAATGAAAAGGGTTTTTAAAGGAGATTCTCAGCTTTACACCAATATAAATTATGTTTTACTTTGAATTTAATAAATTATTATTATTCATTTTCTATTTGAATTATGACTAAAGTCTTGATTGATAGGCTGATTGAAAAACATCTATAGCTTTCAAATAGTATCATATTTTTGGAATCTAAAATATGCATCACATTCTATGCTTTGTTGGAAATAGGATGCCATTTAATTGCAAATCCTAAACATTGATTATTTCATGTATCTCCTATATTCTTGGAATGTGTTCAACAACACTAAGATTAGGATGAGATTAATTATTTGGATGAAATAAATCATGAAATTGGCATTTGTAGTTATTCCTAAATAATAGGAGCATGTGGGTGCACACATGGTAAGGTGAAACTCACCTTGAGTTCAGTTAACTATTTGAAGTAAGAGTTAACACTTCTAAATGCATGTAAAGATCCTAAGAGTTAGGATTTGATGTTTGCATTTTTTAAGTTTAGTTCAGTTCAGTTCAGATCAGATCAGTTCAGTTCAGTTTAGTTCAGTTCAGTTCATAATCAATTTAGTTCAGTTCAATTCAGTTCAGTTTAATTTAGTTCAATTCAATTAAGTTCAGTTCAGTTATGGTTCAGTTATCTTCAGTTGCATGCAAGTGCATGTTGCATGCATGTTGGTTATTTTCAGTTGCATGCAAGTGCATGTTGCATGCATGTTGGTTATTTTAAGTTGCATGTAGTTAGCTTCAGTTAACTTGGAATGCATGGCTAATAACTTGAGTTGTATGACAGATAACATGGACTACCTCAAGTTAATAGGGGATGACCATTCTTGCATGAATGGTGTTGAGTAAATGTTTTAGTTAAAGTAGAACTATAAATCACTTAGAGCCAACTTGGGCACCCAAGATGCTTTATTGGATTTACCTCTCATGCATGATAAGATATTTCTGAAGGATCAGTTAAGTAGGATTACTTAAGGGTGCCAAATTTGAGGAAGAGCTTTGGAATTATCACTGAAGTGAAGGAGAAGTTGTAGCTTCAGTTTGGGATGCCCAAATGCATGAAGCACATGTTGTAAGCTTTAGTATTCACTGAATAACTCAACTTGATGAGATATAGCATACCTTTTAGGGATAGGGCTTGTGTATTGTAATTCTAACTCATGTTGAGTTTACAAAGTTGATTAAAGCCTACATATCTCAAGCAAGTTGAATAGAGTTGTGAGATTTTTTTATTTGCAGGTGTGAAGAAAATTGGTAAAGATAGAAGAAGCATTCTCAAGCAAGAATTGGAACTATTGTAATTCAAATATTGAATAATAGAATAATTCTTGGTGGAGTTTTTTCCCGAAATGGTTTCTCCACGGTATATCTTGTGTGATCTTTCTAATATCCTATCTAGTTCTTCTATCAAATTCTCTCTACATTCTACAACAGTAAAATGGATTAATCAAGATAATCACCCACAAAGAATATATGTAACAAAGAAAAGACTTACTTAGATAAGCAATATTAAAGTTTTACAGAGTATTAAGCTAAGAAAACACCTCATTTTTCAACATGCTTTACATACTATAGGATTAAAAAAAGAAAAATTGAATTTCATGAAGTTTTGACCAAGTTAAGGTGGTCAGACATACGAGTTTTTATATTTTTAACAGTTGTAATAAAAAATTCACAATTAATTATTTACTTGGAAAAAAATTACAAAAAAATATGCATCACATCTAGACATGAGTCCTCTACTTATGTCTAAAATATTATAAAAAAATATTATCATTTTATTGTGGTTAGGGTGGTTAGAAAAATACCTACTTATTTTTCCCTAAAATTTAAGTACTACTGCATTGAAATTTCAAATTTTCACCAAGTAGATTTAAAAAATAAATAAATACACCTAGTAGTTTAGAAACTACATTCAATTTACTACAGACTCTATTCTTACATATTTTTGAAATAATATAGATAACTGATTCAAATTTTTACGCCAAGTTGCCTAACTTTGATTTTTCTGAATTTTTTGTCACTTAAGGGCCTTTTTTTCCCTGATGATCTTACACATACCCGGGGAGTTGTAATAATTTTTTTTCCAAGGGCACCTAATACCTACTCAAAGATCTAACTACTTCTCCTACAAATCAAACGTGTGACCATATCCTCCAATTAATCTAATAGAACTCACATGTGCAAATTTTACTTTGTTGAAAAAGTAGGAATGTTGAGCTCCTTAGTGGTAGTTTTAGATGACACAACACACTTAAAAGGCTAAATAGGAATTTGGTGAAAGATGCATGTATAATTTCCCTAGGATCTAAGACCATCTTGGTTTGATCTCTGATAGATATCCATGTAGTCATAACTTGGGCTTCCTTTTTCTTGTCTTATTTCTCTCCTTTCGAGCTCTAGTTTGTATATACATAATCTAGAAAAACAAGACTTGTTTCTTAATTCTATTCATCTCAAGTAACACTAAATTTTTAAAATAAAGAAAGAACTAAGTAGTTTCTTAATTTCATTCATCACTTTCCAATTTCTAGGTGCATAAGTTTTGTTTTTCCTATTTTTTCCTTCTCAAATTTCCTAATTTTATTTCTAGATTGTGCCTTTAATTGGGAAACTCTTTCAAGTTAGTTATTTTAGGTTAGGTTCTAGTCCAATTTTCATAGTTAGGTTATTTTTAGGTTCTAGATTGTGTCTTTAGGAAATTATGTTATTTTTAGTTAATGGTATGGATTGATTATATTCATTCATGATGTTAACCCCAATTTTTATGTTTAATGTATATTCAAATTAATAACATCAAAATTATTGGTCATTGCAATGCAGTATTGTGAATGATTGTTTGAATTAAGAATTATTCATGTAAACAATAATATTCCATATTAATACCCATTTCTTATGACTCTTTGTGTATTAAAATATCAATCAATGAGTTAGTAGCGTTAGTTGTTTCTCTTTTAATGATAAGCTAATGAACTCTATTTCACAATGAATTTTCTTATGATGTCTCTCCTTTCATGTGCATACATAATTCTAATCCATATTTAATTTTACATATAATTATATTCCATATTAATATGGACATTTCTTGTGACTCTGAGTGTGTATTAAAATATCAACCAATGAGCTAGTAGTGTTAGTTGTTTCTAGTTTAATGATGAAGATAATGAACTCTAGTTCTTGATGAATTTCATTAGCATGTACTCTCCTTTCATGTGCATACATAACTGAATTAATTATAGTTAAGGTGTGTAATTAGCATCCAAGCATGAATCCTGCTCCAATAAATGTGCTAAGCCCTATATAACATGTATATACATATATATTTAAATGTAATTAAATTAAAAATTATATTAAATATATACACAAACATGAATTTAAGTGAACATGTACAATGTATATGTAGTTAACTTAGATAAAAATTAAAGAACTCACTTATCCACTAACATAGTTCAACGAAGAATGCGTGTGTACATGCTCTACCCTCAAACTAGGAGTAATATGTTGCACCTCCACCTATTGTACATACATGCATGAATACATAAAAAGAAGGAAAATTAATTTCAAAGTTATATAACTATACTTTCGGTAAAAGTACAAATTTGTGTCACACTTTATAAAAGAAACAACCAACACTGATCCAAATTTTAAATTTGAATCACTAAAAAGTGGCATATATGCTTTGAGTTTTGAAATGATGTAAACTAGTAAACTATGTATTTTTAGTATATTTTAAGTTTGTATTTTGATTTTTGATTTTTTTAATAGTTTTTAATAAATTGACACTATAATTTAGCTACTGATAAAATGCTAAAAAATGAAGTTACATGAGATGCCAATATTTTTAAAGTATTTTTTTTTTCTTTCAATTTTTTTTGTATATTTATAACTTGAAACTTTAGTGCATGGATATATTTTTTTCTATTTTTTATAAATATATATTTTTAAATGAATATTAAAATGTGCGTGTATTAAAAAATAGTTGTTTCCATTCGATGTCAACTTTCATATTAAATATTTATCTCAAATAGAAAAAAATTAGCATCTAAGCTTGAATCCTGCTTTAGTAAATGTGCTAGGCCCTACATAACATGTATATACATATACATTTAAGTGTAATTAAATTAATGTACACAAACATGAATTTAACTGAACATGTACAATGTATCTGTAGTTAACTTAGATAAAAATAAAGAACTCACCTGTCCACTAACATAGTTTGACAAAGAACACGTGCGTACACGCTCTACCCTCAAGCTAGGAGTGATATGTTGTACCTCCACCTAGTGTACATACATGCATGAATACATTAAAAAAAGAAAATTAATTTCAAAGTTACTTAATTGTACATGTAAATTTATTTAGAACTTAAAATAAACTTAAAAATTATATGTATATAGGTATACACCTTAGGAATAGCCTCTACATTATGAGTGTTGGCTTTTGAAATAATATGATCCACCAACTACTCTACAATCCTACTCTCGAATAACTCCTCCAATGATGTGTTTAGTTGGTTATGCAAGTGAGATTTCATAGGTTAAGCCAACATCTCCATAAAACCTCCTCTCAAAAGCTTGAGTGTATTAGTAGATGTACAACGAGCACCTCTAGTAGCAAATGACTAGGAACCAGGAGTAGGAGTAGATGACTGGGCACCAAGTGTAGGAGTAGATGAGTGAGCACTAGAGGTTTAGGAGCAAATGAATGGGCATTAGGTGTAGTAGTAGATGACTGGGCATGAGGTGTAGGAGCATGCGCATCATCAATAGGTGGATCATGTGCATGTGTCAAGCCACAAGATGATCTAGATGTAGGATCAATATCAAAATGTCAAGATGGAACTAATGGAATTTGGAAATATCCACTGTAACACTGACCAAAAAATGAGGTAACATATTCCAATGAGATCCTTTAAATGTCCTGAGATCACACCATAAGCTTTGATTAGGTCATCAAATAATCTACAACATGCATCCCTCAAAATATGGGGATCATGTGCAATATGATTTATATCAGCTGAAGACGGGACACCTGCCACATCATATACATCTGAATCAATAGGCGATGACCTATGTGTTTGTCTCATCAAATATTGGCCCACATGATATACAAATATATGTTGAGCTTGGACTACAATATCAACAATGTTATGAATTTCTTCCTATTGGGAAGCAATGCCAACCTAATCCCCAATAGGGCTAATGGATGGAGTGACAACAATCATCCTTGACCCAACCAAGGCCCTATAATTTGGGCGTTGATGATCTACACATCGATATTCATCCTTGTCACACACCCTACCACACCCCTACCCCAAATGACCTAGTAAATCCAAATGGTTAATGTTGAGGACTAAGTGGACCTCAATGTATAACTATTGTGCAAAATATAATGGAATTTGGTATTTATTCAAAAAAAAACCATGTGTTGCAAGAAATTGTGGATACATTAGCGATGCCATCCTAAGATCTATGCCCCTAGTAACCTGATACACCTTCACTAGTGATCTAGTGGAATATTGGGGAATTTTTTTGGTTTTTATAATTTCCTTTGGCACTCTAGCCTATACTATGCTCAAAGGTAATCACCAAAAACCTCACTCCTCATCTTGACAATGATGACTGCTAAAGTGTCCCTTGAATATGCACACACACCTCCTAATGACTGTCTAATTCTACCTAAACTCTCTAAAATATTTGTGCAATTATTTCTATAGAACCTTGTGGTCAATGGGACTTTTAAAATCAACTATAATCTCTAAATATTTGCATATGTACGTGCCCAAAGACCCTCCATATTGATGTGTTGCATAAAAATTAATTAAGTTGTAATTAAATAATTCAAGCACATGTATGATATGAAATTTATCTAATGTTAATTTAGAATAATTAAAAAAATGTTGAAGTTGATACTTTAACCCCACAACTCCTAGAAATCCCTACAACCAAAATGCCTATCACATCTAAGAGATCAAACAAACTAATTTTCTATGCAATCAAGAGAAAAAAGGTAGAATAAACTCCTTTGTATGTCTAGTGTAGGTACATATGAGTCCATATAGATAAAGAAAAATATCAAGCAACCTAAGATGTGTCAGGATACCATTTCACTAAGACTCATAGTTATCCTTATCCAAGTTGATCATAGAAGGATGAACAAAAATACAAATGATACTCACTCAAATAAAAAAAGCGAAGATTAATGACCTCAGTACTGATAAAGAAGATCAAATGATGTCATCTCACACAAACAAATCCTTTTTAGGTGCCAAAATGTCCAAGTAATTAAGAAGAATGTGAAAAAATAAATTACTAAATAAAATATACTTAGAGCAAATTCTAGGAAAAGTGCATGAATATATCTAAAGAGCTTTGAAATACCTTTCCAACACCACTTGAATCATGAAAATCAAAGATACAAGAAAAAGTTACAAGCTCGCGAGCATAAAATGAAGATCTGACCTTGATTGACAATAAAAAGAACCAATAATTTTTTTTGATAATGATACCTATACCATTGGAAAGTTCACAAAACCATCTTTTTGACAATATCTTGTTTGCCCTATTTTGATACCGTATTCCCAAGTTATGCCAAAAAGGAAAAAATTACCCCTTTAGGGAAAATAAGGGCTTGGAGAGGTCAACCATACAATTTCGTACTACTTCTATCAATGTGACATCACTAAATATGCTCAAAATATTCCTGTTTGCTTAGAAAAAAATTGACCCCTACCAAAAAAAGTTGTTGATCACCAAATTTTTCGAACCTAGTTTCTAGAAAAGCAAAAAAGGCAAAAGATTAGGAAAATTCCATGGGAATCTTTTGATGTTGCACTGAGTTTGAGGAGGGTAGTTGCCAAGCTATTTTTGTTAGTGCATTTTCTATGCTATTGCTAAATTTTTTTGATGCCAAATATTTTAAACGCTACCTGAAATTTTAATGTGGCAGTTGAGTGGCTAAAAATAAACATTGGTAGGCATTAAAAGCATTGTGTAGGCTCTGACACCTGCATAGGATACAAGCCTACGTAGGTGTACAACTATCTTTTATGTGTCTTTTTTATTCTTTGAATTTTTTGATAAAAAGTTACCTATATGTTTTTTTATTTTTTTCTAGAAAAAATATTAAAAAACTAGAATGTTCTTATAAAAAATCAATACCTATGCATACAAATTAATGGAACGGGTACAAATCCATACGACCACTGTATGGATCATACAAAATTCACCTCAAATCTCATGCCCCTATTTTTTTGTTCTATTTTTGTAATTGCTCCAAAATTGATGAAATGGTATGTGCTCTTAAGGTTTTTCATCATTCTAGATGCAACGATGATGCATGTTTCACCCTAGAATGAGCCACTTTTCCCCTAAAGGATGGATATCTCAAAATTTAGATAGGAAGCTATAGATTTGGAGCTCTAATACCATGTTGAAGTTGATAGTTGAATCACATAACTCCTAGAAATTCCTACAACCAAAATGCCTATTTGTTGGAAGTTTGGAGAGATTGTTGAGATTGTTGAAGTCTATCATTGATGATGCTATTTGGCAACATAAGCATGGATAGTACATGATCTAGTGTTTTCAATGATGTAAAATTGTTGTAGATCACTTTGGGTAACCCTAAAAGGTTTTTGAGGTGTTGTGAAAGACATTTGTGCAAATTGAGTTGGTCTGAAAAAAATAGTTGTGTTGGAAATTTGATTGTGTCAAATCTACAAGTTAAGTGTTATAATGCGTCATTATTTGGCTCTGCACCACTTCACATATGCAGGTTTCTCTTTGTGCTTCTAACATTATCTTTATGAATGTTAGATGTATCTAGTTCTAAGATTTCATCATATTTGGACAAGAGGTTTGAGAGATACGAGTAACAGAGTTTGGCCTGGCATTTCACAACTTTATCTTTTTGTATAGTGTGTTTGTGTGGGAGAATCTACAATTCTCTGGGGATGAGATTTTGGCCTTACCGTTTTGAGGATATATTGTCAAATGTCAATTGAGCATGGATTCTCAATGGAATTGAGTTTTGAGGTCCACATGTCGAGATGTGGATGTACTATTGAAGGACATTTTGGTTTAGGTCCCATGTAGTGTCGATCTAACATGTTTGATGTTGTGTGAAGGATTAATATGTGTTGCACTCTTTTTTGGGATCTATTTTAGGTCCACGTTGACCTATCTCAAATAATTTTGAATTTTGAATCATGGCGCATAGTGTGGATGATAATTTTTGAAGATGCAAAGTTATATTTTGGGTATTACATCTAATTAGATCGACCTAAATGATGTTATACTTGATGCAAATATATATGTTGGATTTCCTTCAGTGTTTTGAGATGATGTGATGTGACATGTGATGTGTGTGATGTGAATTTGTTCAGAGTAGTACGAAGTTAAGATTGAAGATCAAAATTTTGTAAATAAAGAATGAGGAATTTAAGTGTCTAATGAGAATTAGATAAATATTGTTATTGAGCTTCATTGGAACTATATTCATGCATATGTAAGATGCAAATTGTAAGAGTTTAAAATAGGATATGTTCCACCATCTCTCTTTTATCTTCTTGTCTATGGACAATGAGTCCACTTGTAGTGATCACTTCTATAAATATACTATAACTGGTTATAATATATTGTGAGCTAACCCTCACCATGGTTTTTCCCAATTTGGGATTTCCACGTAAAAATCTTGGTGTTCATTTGTTATGTGATGTTGTGGATGTTTCATGCTTTCATTCCTTACTATATTAGAATATTCTTTGGTAATTGGATGTTTAATGTTTGAAAGGTTTAAGGGAATATTGATTCACCCCCCTTCTTAATATTATGGGAATTCAACAATTGGTATTAGAGCTCGGTTCCTTGGAAAGAGCTTAAACTCTTTGAGAAGGTCTTGGAGATTGAATATATGGTTGATAGAAATTTTCCTATTCCCTTGGAAGGGATTAATATTGTTGGATACATAGAAGAAGATTGCATGCTTGAAAAAATGGAGAACTCAAATTTTCTCTTGAAGATCTAGAAGAAAATAGAGATCTAAAGGAAAATATATCAAAGAAGCAAATGAATTCATCACAAAATTGAGAGATAAAATCAAGAAGTTTAGAAAAAGGCATAAGGAATTTAGTGAGGAGTCGAAACAAGCAAATGAAAGTATAATTAGACTAAAAGTGAAATTTGAAGAAAAGGAAAGAGTTGAGGAATGTTTGAATGCAATGGCAAAAAGAAAATCTGACGAATGCATAAGGATTGAACAAGAAGAGGTAAACCTAAGGTCAAATCTAGAGAAATCAAGGAGTCATGAAGACAAATTCAAGATGAGTGCTACAAAGCTTGATGAAATGATTGTAGAACCAAAGAAGATTGAAGACAATAAGAACAATGGAAAGATCTGGAATCAAAGAAATGCACATAGAAGACAACTAGTAAGACAACCAAATGCACAAAGGCACCCATATTTCAATGGTTTTTCCTATTCTTGCAATAAATTTGGACATAAAGCAATGGAATGTAAAATTGGAATGAGTTAGAATGTTTCGTCCTTTACTGGTTAATGTTTTACATGTGTGAGAGTTGGTCATAGAGCTAATGAATACATAAGTCAAATGATGAATGCCAATAACAATGGTAGAATGATTCAATCTTTCAATGGTTATTGTTATACATGCAATAGATTTGGACACAAAGCTAATCAATGTAGATCTAGAGTGAATAGAATGGATACTATTCAGAGGAATATCATATGTTAAAATTGCAACAGACCTAGACAAATTGCTAAGTTTTTTAGAAGTAGAAATACACGGAAGGATAATTTGAGGAAGAGGAATGAACCAGTTAAGAAGATTGGTCCTAAAGAGAAAAAGAAGGAAATGTAAAATATTTGGTGAAAGAAAGAAGAGACTGAGATCAAGGATGAATCTATACCATCCTCTAGTGCAGATGCTTCCTCCAAAAACTAAACTGAAAGCTTTGGCTTAGGGGGAGGTTTAATGGAAATATTTTGTCCCCCGCCAAAGAAGAGATGTTTATGCTACAACACGAAGGTATGTAATGTAGATCAACATGCTTGATCTATTGGTGAAGACTTCGGAAGAAAATATGACAATGCAGAAGTTTACAGAGCATGAGGAGTTGTATGTGCATACTAATTAAGTGTTGAAAATTTATCATTTGAAGCATTTAATGCAAATTTTTGGTAGATTGAAAGGTTATAAGAAAATTCACTAAGGAAAATTCATTTCACAAAAGCATTTGAGGAGTAGAGCAATGAGAAGAAAATTTGAAGTGCATAGGGCAATTTGAGATTTAGGAGCATCGAAACCATAGTTCGGTGAATAGAGTAAGAATGTATTTTGTGAATGTTGTGTGCCCTCGTTTTTAGAAATATTTGTTTGAAACTGGTTTGAATCAATATTTCACTAGCTACACCAAAGGTTATAGAGGTTACAAAGAAACCACAACCTAAATTCAAAAGATATCCAAAAAAAGCCATAGATGATGACCCATTAGGTGCATTCTCACATATTCAAAATGGGTTTTACTGATTGAAGATATTAGGGATTACATTCATGGAAAAATGGAAGAGAATTATCCCAGTAAGTTTGGAGATATATGGGAAAATGAGTTAACCAAAGATGATTTCACCCCAAAGCTGAAATATAAAAACCTAGTTGAGAAGAAACTAGATGTATGAAAATGGTTTCCCAATTTCTATTATGATATTAAATGGATCAAAATGGCACTAAGAAGAGTTCATGATCAATTTTTTTGGACTGATATTCCCAACATGATCACAAAGGAAGTAATAAGAGAGGTGACTGGTCTATGCTCCAATGGACCCATCCCCATTTTGAATTCCATTAAAAATGAAGTGGTTATGGAGAAAACTGGTGCTACATATGACAAGAGAGCCCTAATTGTTGTTCTTATCAAAAACCCAACTATTAGGTATGCAACTTATTGGCTACAAGATCTACTTTACCAATAGGGATAACTTTATATCTACCACTGCAATTAGGGTGGAACATGAGATGATAGAGAATAGTGTAGATTATGACCTCCATGAGTTTCTTATGAAACATTTAATGGAGAATCTAAAGAAAACCAAGGAAAAAAAATATGTGTTTAAGTATGGCACTTTGGTCATTTGCTTATTATTCTACTTTTTGAAGGAGCTTTTCATAATTGGAAAGGTAAACTAGATAAGTGGAAGACTAGTTGCACTACAAATTGTAGATTATATGAGGAACCTTGGATACACCAATCCATAAGATGGTGCTCCTACTGCCTTCTTTGCAGTATTTTAGAAAAGAATGCATGAGAGAGCAAGGATTCTAAGAAAAATTATAGAAAGGTACAAAAATGATATCACATTTCTGGTTTCTACAGATCATTGTATCATGGAGGTAGTGGAACCAATGATTGTTTGGGTTCCTAAATTAGGTTATGAGATAATAGAGGCATAGCTTATTGGTTGTGCATAAATTTTATTGAAAAGTTATAAAGACACCAACAAAATAAGGTATGGTACTTATGAAGAAAATTATGTAAAAGTACACTTTCAAAACAAAAAGAACCTATTATGAAGAAGAGTGTTGATAAGATGGTGGATGTGTATGCACAAGAATTGGGTCTTTCAAAGGAACATGTGTAGTATGCTAGACAAAGAGATAGAGAAAATATGAGTGGGTGATCCCACAATACTGGTTTACAATTTTTGGCCAAATTGGACATTGAACTGATTTTTTTAAAAATAAATCTTCACTTTCGAGCACCTATAGCTACTAAACCATGAAGAATTTGAAGATGATGCAAACTAGTGATTTGTGACATTTTTTCTGTAGATTCTAAATATATTTTTTTAATTTTTTTTTAATCAGATTGTATTTCTTTTTCCATCTCCTTCAAAAACTAGGTTTTATTAGTAAACACCATTTTTAAGGAGTGATGCTCACCTTAAACATAATTTTTTTTGTATGAAGGATAAAATTCTCTTTTTTTTAATTTAGCTTTCTAACTACGATATCTAACAAGTCCATTTGGTTTCATAGTGTTTTATTGAATATTTTTTTCTTAATCAAGTTTTGAAGTCAAACCAATTACAATTCAGACATAGCCAGGCCGTAAATAACATAACTTTTTTGTATGTATTGAAATTCATTTTTTTTACTAGATCAAGGACATCAATACCTAGCCCGAACATATTTTTCAGAATTATTTTTGATAATCTACTATTTTTTGACATGTGCAAAACAAAGAGCTTGATTTTTGGTGAAAAACCTATGTTTAATTAAACTAAAAAATACATAATAAAAATAAAATATATTAAAATTATATTCAATGGATAGATCATTCCAAGGACTACCATCATGTAGTTGGGTCTATGAAGTTTCCTCCATTTTCATCCTCAACTTGAGCTTCAAAAGGAATTTTTTTGTAGAAATTTGGTGCAAGAGAAGGGAAAAAGGGGTTCACTCAAACCCTCTTTAGGTGAACCCCCCTTGAACTTTCAAGGGAAGGGGGGTTCACTCAAAGGGGGGTTTGAGAAAACCCCCCTTTTTTCTAAATTTCTCTTTGTTTCCATTCTTGAAAATGTGCAAAATGGGAGTCCCATCATTAAATAAGGTTCGCTCAAAGGGGGGTTCAAGTGAACCCATATTGGGTTAGAGCAAACCCCCCCTTCATGTGAACCCCCCAAAACTCAAAATTTTCTTCATGGAGGTGTTTTTGTAATTTTCCTTCCTCAACAGAATTGTGAACTAGTTTTGTGGGATCACCCGAGTGTTCGAGTGTTAGAGAAGCATTTGGGAGCTCAAGGAGATCTGGTAAGATAGCTACCACACCTCCCTTTTTCTAAAATTATTTTGAGGCTTTACTTATACTAAAGAGAAAAGGAAGACAACCACCATTCCTTTGGTAAGGGATAATTCCCCTCTGATTGCACAAGCTACAAGGGCATAGAAGAAGAAAACTGCCACCACTGCACCTCCTACTGCTCTTGCAAAAAGAAGAATTAAACAAAAGGATACAAGAGATAAGGGTAAAACTTAAAATGTGTTTGAGTTGATGTATTTGGAGTGTTTTTAGAATGATAGGAGAGAAAGAAATTCATGAACTAGTTCCTTTATCCACTGAGTGACAGAGTCTCTAGATTTAATCTTATGCAACAACTGAAAACAAGGTGATGCCTTAATCAAGTCATCTTGAAAAAGACTATGCCTTTTAAAATACATGGGAAAATTGGGCTCTACATATTCATTTAGAAATATAATAAATGGTTGTAGAATATTAAGAGAGTCCACTTAGTAATTGTAGCAACAGAAATAGTACGCCCCACCTTTCAAGAATGGAGCACAAGGGTAGGGTTCCTATTTCACACTTGTTACACTCAAGGTCCAAACCTTAGAGATCTCAATCCAAGGATATAAAAGGGGGGAGATATCTTGCAATAAGGTATCAGGTAGGGGGTGATTAGAGACAATAAGAGGGTTCACCACCAAGCTAGGACTTGGAAATACAAGAGATGTAAATGAGATGCAAAGTACTATGCAAAACCTAACTAAATGACCTAGGAAATGAAACTAAAATACAGAATGACAAACTGAGAATGAAGAGAGGTGCACTTGGAAGAAGGATGTGGTAAAAAAAAGCTCCAAAACCCTAAAAAGTTGATGTTTGATTCCCACTGGGACTCATATTCCATTCTGGGTGATTTAGTCCCAAACTAGGGTTTTTGTGTCAAAACTGGAATTTGACAGTGTATGATCTAAAACAACTGAAATCCAGAAAAAACCTTGTACTAGGACTCATATGCCATAAGTGGAATATTAGTCCCAGTCATCTTTTTTGGAGGGTTAACATTTGAATTAGGTCTCCAATCTTTTCTCTTTCTTCCACACTTTGTTTCTAGATATGAAACCCTGATTTGCAACCTATAGGTGACTTTTTGTGAATATATCAACATTGTGAAAACTTGATGACTTTCTCCAACCTTGTAACCTAATATTCAAAGGATCTTCAAGCTCCAAGATACCTATATATGAAATCACACATGTAGGGAGAGATTTTTTTTTATTGTTAGAGAATAGGGGTTTTCCTTGGTCAAACCCCTTTTAGGAAATTAAACTAAATGATGAGATAATGAAAGAAGAACATGAAACATGAAACATGAATTATGAACAATGATACCTTGAATGATGGCTTATAAATCTACAATCTAACATGAAGTGTCCATGAAGGATATAGATCTAGATCTTGAAATAAGTGTAGGAAAAGGCTTAATCTTGGATCTTGAATGCAACATCACAACACTAGCTCAACAATATGATTGATTCTTGATAACCTTGACATGATGATGGATCTTGAGTTGTTGCAACAATTAATGAAGAATTATGCCCTTGAATGCCTAAGAAATTCTCTTGTAAACTCTCTTGAAACTCTTGTGAAGTCTTGTAGTCATAAAATTGCTATTAGGAATGCTCTCTTGAAAGTATTAGGTGAAAATGAGTGAAATAACCTTGTATTTATACTTTTTTATGCCAAATTTTGCAAAATTACAATACTACAAGTCGACATTAGATCTAGGAGGACAAAATCCCACCAATTTTGAATTAAATTTTATTTTGGGCCATATGGGAATCATATGTGACAAGTGTTGTATGAGTCCCATTAGGCTTAACTATGGGACACACTTTTCAAAAAAAAATAGAATGATGTAAAATCCATATCGGGCCCTAAAACCTAGGCGGGAATCATACACACAAGTTGGCATATGAGTCCCAAATAACTAAATCTGGGCCACAAAACCTAAAAACACTTGAATTATGATTGGATGGTCATAAATGTCGATATTATCCTCAACAAGATGCATTAATTGAGGCTAGTGGATGCAAAATAAGGCCTAATAAGGCATAAAGAAGTCCAATTATTTAATGAAACCATAGATTAGTGTGCAAATTTTAGGATACACTTTACAACACCCAAAATAAGACATAATTTAGTTCATTTAGTTTACAAGGGTCCTAAGCTTAATGTGAAGGTGAAAATATATACACTTTACAACATTAAATTAAGGAAAATTTAGGTCAATTTAGCTTAAAAGGACCCTAGGTCCAATGTGAATATAGAAAATACATTACAACACTAGTTCAAGGTGACATTAGGTCGATTTTAATGTTAACCATTCCTAGATTAAGTGAGAAATTGTACCATCTCCAAGAAGGGCGTACAATTTTTTTCATTACATTTAGCCCCCACTTTAGTGAGAGGAGTAACTTGCTTCAAACTCACACTAAATTAGACATTCAAGAGTGGTCCAAGCACGTACTGATGTGGATGGTCTAGGATGAAAAAGATAAAGGGAGTGGTCAAGCCCCTAGGATCCAAGATACTATGTCAAACTGAAATAAGCACAAAAGGACACACACAATGTGTATGATATGCAGCAAAACAAGATATACACAAACATACAATTCCAATAACTAAAAGAAATAAAGATAAATAAGTGAAGATAAAAAGAGGTGGATCAATCCTTAACCATTTGTACACCGCGATGTGGATCGGATCTAAGCTTTTTTCCCAAAAATACATGATCACTCTAAGGCAACGAGACTTCAGGATGCCCACTAGGTGAGTATCCAAAGGGTGGCCTAGAGAGAAATTAATGCCTCCATGTCAACTTCTCACCATATAATGAGAAATTCATTCCCATGTTTAGGCTTCTCATCATACATTAACCATAACAAAGCTATACCTCCTAATAAATTTGAAAAAGTGCCACATAATAATAAACTTTGAGCTTCATGAGGCAAGAAAAGCTTCGTATAATTGAAACTTACGAACAAACTAGATGGCGCCATCGGCAAGCAAAGTTTGTTATGCAAGGTGGCCATATAATGGGTTTTGTAAATGCAAAATAGTGTAAGGAATGTTCAAAGGGATTTTTCTTAGTTCATTTAAGGTCTCTTCTTAGGGAACATTGTGCCTAATGTCTCCAAGAGAGGGAAATCCAAAGAAATATCATGCTCTCAAAGGGAATCAAGCCCAATGACACCACCAAGAAAAGGACGCATCACAAGAATAAAGAAAATCACACAGTGAAACATGAGTTTTTGTCTAATGTTAGATGTGAGTCAACTTCAGGCATGTCATCCACATCCCAAGCTTGCTCTTATATGTTCATGAAAAGCAGTCAACAAGCCAAAAAAGACAACAACAAGTGACATACAGGGAGAAGGCTACCGAACCCCTTTCCCCCACTTAGTGCAAGACAAGAATGAGCTGAAATGATTGATGATAAACATGCTAGAGTGAAAATTAGTATCATTTAAAGGAATTGGGTGCTCCAACATAAGGAAGAGCACCACACTCCTTAACATGTTGAATTTTATCACTTATCCTTACATTCGTTAGTAGAATGACTGTGAACTCTATGATATGTACAAAATGAATTCTTGTAGTAAAATTTCTTTCATGTTCATGGAGGGAGAGATATCAAGTGATCCTGGAGGAGTATCAACAAGATACCCTCTTGATCAATAGTATAAGATGTTCCTTTATTTTGTGACAAAGATATCTCTTGCTTAGTATAGGATGTCATACTTACACAAGAATCTTTAGATTGCGGTTTTGTACTCTCCTTTACGGAGGGTGTAAAATCTATCAAATTCAAATCATTGGTATTTTACGTGATGAAATTGATGTTAAGTGAGGATTTCTATGTTTCTTTCATTTATTTCAAAGGATAATAATCAAGACCACTAGTGTCTATCAATTTAGGATGCATTAATGTTAAACTTGGCTTAGAAGGGTGTTGTGTAATAGTGTTGATATTAAGTGAAGGCTTGCTTGTGTCTTTCGAGGGACAATAACCAAGACCACTAGTATTTTCTTGCGTGTGAGTCTCTATAGGGACATGGATACTGTGTTATTTACCATGACATCCTTTTCCACTATATCAAAGTTGTTTCATCAGTTCATAACCTTTTCCATAAAGCTCTTTCATTTATTTTGGAGTTAGTGGTCATTTATAATCAACTTCATGAAAGTTTGTCATGTAATTTGCTTGATATTCTAAAGTACTTGAGGTGGATGCTTTCGAAGGACTGTCTAAATTTTGTGTTGACATTACCACTTTTTCTTTTCCCTTTTCAGAGTCTTTGTTTATGATTTTGTATTCTCCCATGAACGTTGGTTCGAAGTAGATAAGGAACCCCAATCATCTTCTAATAGCTTTGTGACTTCCTCAATATTTTTTTCTTTGTCTTTCTGTTGCATAGGTTCTACTTGTGTATTGGGTGTCAATGTTTACAAAGGATTTTCCTTATTTTTCTCAATGTTCAAACAACTATTTGGTTCAGGGTCAGTTTCAAGTGTGTAAAATTTGTTATTGTAGACATACTTCATTACACGATGAAGAGTAGAAGGCACCCCATTCATTGCATGAATCCATGGTCTTCCCAAAAGAAGATTGTATGAAATATCATGAGGCATAGCATGTATCAGTGTTTCTAATGTGGCCTTTCCAGTTATAATAGGCAAAGTGGTCACACCAAGCGGTTGTTTTCCTACATTGTCAAATCCCTTAATAGATAAAAAGTTAGGTTTAATTCTTTATTTGTCCATGCCAAGCCTATCCAGAAGGGTCATTACTACACACATTAAGGGCATAGCCATTGTTAACAATGGTTTTCTTTATCCCTGTTCTTTTATATTGAGCTATTATCATGTCATTTTGTTTTTGCACTTCCAAAGGAGGGAGCTCACTTTGGTGGAAAATAATGTGAGCATTTATTCCTTGAATCATGGATACTATGCCATTCAGTTATGCATTGGAAGGCATAGGAACTTGTTGTAAATAACTTTGAATCATGTTATGGTAATGAGGGGATGCTTGAATAAGGTACCATAAGGATATCTTAGCAGGATTATTTTTAAGTTGTTCAACAAGATCATACTCCTTTTCATGAGGAGGACCTGATAAGATAGGGCTAGGCACGATAGGATTGGGTAATGGGAGGGATGTTGAAGGTGTTTTTTGTGGTTGTAGATTGTTTCTAGTGTTATATGAATGAGCAACAATATTATAATTTGATTGCTGCAAAACATTGTTCTTAGGTGGGTAAAGGATAAGTTTAGGTTTGTTTTGAGTTTGTTGTTTGTGTGATGTGGGTAAAGAATTAGAGGATTCTTAGGATGTACCACAGGGTATGTAGGAGGTCCATTTTTTGAGGTTGATCTAATGTAAAATTGTGCATTCATAACCTTAGTAGTCTTGGTTTGATGTATTTCTAATAAAGGGTAGTCTAGTATTATCTTTTTACTAGCATCTAAGGAAGCTAAAATGTTGTCATTTTCTTCCACCATGGTATCCTCCCTAGGAGGAGATTTTTTAAGAGAGAAACAAACTATATGTTCATGTCATCCAATGTTTGGTTCTTCTAAAATGAATTCATCGCAAGTAGGAGAATTATCAATGGTTGGATTGTCTTGCTCAATAAGGGTTTCTCTAGGTGAAGAGGGACAACTAAGATTCTCATTGTAATCAAGGGAAAATCCTAAAATTATTGTTAAAGTGGGTTAGCACAATAACAGAAAATCCTATGAAAATAACAAAGTACAATGGAAGTGAGGTGAAGACAAAAGGGATAGTGTTACCCTATGTCTCCACCTTCCATGATTAACCTCTGTTACACCTCCTAGCTTGCAGATAAACAACAATGCCCTCAGATTTATGAGCAACTATGACCAAAGACTAAGCCCTATGCAAGTGTTGAAGGATTTGCAGAAAATAAAAATAACCCTACAATGAGCTAAAATGGCTAAGACTGTTAATGACTATGACCTAAGTTGACAGCAAATTGACATAGACTAAGAATGCAAGAAGTCAAAATATGCTAAAGACTGAGAGCTAAAGACTGAGAGAGAGATCCAAATGAGGTCAAAATTGCCCTTTTATAAAAATTGCAATTTTGAACGTGTGGCCAGGATGAAAAGATGACAGGAACCCTAAGATCAATGCTTAAGATTGAATATTGCTGTGTGCATTAGGGTTAGGTCAAAATTAGGGCAACAGGTAAGGATGAAGGGTGGAGATTGAATTATGAAATAATTCAATCAACGGTCGAAAATAAATGAGAAGTCAAAAGTCAAGAATTAAATTGGAAGATAATGCCGGCACGGACAAAGAGGTTGCTGGAGAAAATTAAATAATAAGATTTATTTACTCCAGGTAACTAGCAAGTAATTAAATAATAAAGATATTATTTAATTATGGAGGAATGTGATAAAAGAATTATTTTGAAATTAAATAATGATTTTAATTCGAAATTCAAGAGAATGGCTAAATTAAATAAATCAAATTTATTTAATTTTAATGGGAGAAAAAGCTAATGATTAATTAAATAATTAAATGAATTATTTAATTATAGTGGAAAATGGACAGAATTAAATAAATAAGAATTTATTTAATTTTTTAGGAGAAGGGGACTTAATTAGTGACGTAATTAAATAAATAAAATTTATTTAATTAATCAAGAAGACATAAATGGTAAAGGGAAATTAAATAAATTATGAAATTTATTTAATCAAAGGAAGACTTTAGATAATTAGTGATGTATTAAATAAATAAATAATATTTATTTATTTAATAATCAAGGAGGAACAAATGACATGAATTAATTAAATAATTATGAATTATTTAATCAATAGTCGAATGTGGACCAAGGACATAATTAAATAGCTTAATTATGCTAGGACGAAAGTGGTAAAAATGAAGCTTGCAGGCCTAGGTCATTTTTAGGTGTCTACATTTTGCCCCTCTTTGTCATAATGTCGCTTGTCGTATTGTGACAAAGAAAATTAAGTCAAAATATGCCCCAGTGAAGGTACGGAGTATTCTTGCCCCCTCGGGAAATTTTCAAATTTTGGGTCGGCGCCAGAAAAATTTGCAAAAGGTCCCGATAAATCAATTTGGTGGTCAGAAAAATAGCGGCGCAGTCGGTTTCAGATTCTGACATGTTTAAAGCAACTTACGGGGAGGTCGAAGGGGCGGAAATGAGCCTCCAGTATAGACTGCAGTTGAAAAATGTCATTTTCACCCTATAAATAGGTGGTCAAAGGGGTAAAACTCAATTCACTTTCACTATTCACCTTGCAAATCCTGAGAGCTCAGAGCGAAAGACACAGCAGCTACGATGGTTATTCCAGTGACAGAGCACCGCGGAGAGATTGTGAGGACCTTCAGACGGCCAGAGGGCTCAGGACCAGCGGTATGTACCCTAAACTTGCTTTGTCATTTTCTCGATTTACGTGCTTTTTAATGCTTTCTAGGTTAGTCAATGGATGCGCCGCGACGCATATGCGTTCGCGTAAGCCGCAAGTGACTTCGCGTTCGCCGCATTTGATGCGTCGCGACGCAAGTGCATAGAACAAACAACCCGCACCGGCGGTTTGCGCCGCATTCGATTTTTGGTGCGACGCAAGTGGTAAACCGAATCGCAACTGACCGCTCGAAAGCCGCAATTGCGATGTTGCAACGCAACTGCTTATTTCAATGCCGCAAGTGAAATGCCGCTCCGCATTCGCAATCTGGCGACGCAAACGCCTAATTCGCGACGCAAGTGTAATTAAGTGACACACTTGACTGGTTCAGACGCATTTGATTTTTTGAACGACGCATTTGTGTATTTGCGACGCAATTGCGTTTTTGCGACGCATTTGCCTGTTTTCTTTGCTTTAACTTGTTTTAATTCCTTCATGCCCTAAGTTATTATCCAAGACGGTCACTGTTGTCCACAAAAGGTGCTGATGCCGTGTTCGTCTTTTTGCAGAGGCAGCTTGCCCCTATTTACACGAGGGAGAGCAGACCGAGGACCTTTCGGTTTGGCGATCAGCTAGGCCCGCGAGAGCGGCGACGACTGATGAGACTCGGCCTATTCCATGTTGCATTCATGCCCGCCATTCGGGCGAACAGGGGTTTACTGACGGCGCTGTGCGAGAGATGGCATTCAGAGACCTGTTCCTTTCACCTGCCGACAGGTGAGGCTACGATTACTTTGGAGGACGTCTACCGTATTCTCCGGATTCCGATTCGAGGGGAGCGGATCGTGTACGATCCTCGTCATGGCGAGCAGACCTTCCGTGGCGTACTACCAGGATCAGGGTGCCGGACTCGGCATTGAGGGTTACGAGATCCATTGGGATTTCCTGGCGGAGCATTACAGTCGCTTTGATGCATTCTGGCGACTCTGATTGGTGGCATCTTGGTTCCAGACCGACGAGGACACGGATTTCCGATTGGCTGGGGGGATGTCATGGTCGGCATGCGACGAGAGAGGACAGTTTATGCATGGGGTCCTTGTTTGCTGGGGACACTTTATCATCAGCTGCATGACGTTGTGTACAGGAGAGGAGAGAGTATCTCCTGTGGGACCACACTGATGATGATCTGGGCATGGGAGCGTATTGCCATATTCCGCCCTCCTATCGACAGACCACAGCTGGCCGCGGGGATGCCTTATTCCTATTACTATGCCGGCGCATTACAGCAGACCCGTATGGGTGAGACAGGGTGGTGGCGGCATCGGATTGATACCATGGTGACCTTCATCTGGAGACCCTACAGGGATTGTGAGGTATGGGATGATGAGGACGAGCATCTCAATTTTTGCAGGCAGTATCGATACCTGATTGGCAGGACAGTACAGACGTCGCTGATTATTGAGATGTACCTGCCACAGCGTGTACTGAGACAGTTCGGGGAGCAGCAGGATGTACCCATGGGGACGGCAAAGTATGCACGATCGTCCAGAGAGTATGCATGGGGGCCGGCCATCCCAGTGGCCTTCGCGACACAGCAGATTGACGGGTTAGTAGCCCAGGCCTGGGGTTGGGGAGGTGGGGCAGCAGATCCAGGTACCACACCAGCCTATGATCTATGGTGGCACGCACGCCGACCTGTACCATTGACAGATCCTGACGGGCCAGCACCAGTTGACAGGCGGTCAGTGATTCCACGAGTACCGCGAGCCAGACGGGGGCGAGGCGTAGATGGGGCAGGGCGAGGTAGAGGTGGATGGAGATGGAGGGAGGGGTGGGATGGAGGGACGGAGGTGGTGGAGGATGGAGGGATGGAGGGGTGGATGGATGGAGGAAGGGAGGGGTGGAGGAGGGGTGGAGGATGGTGGAGGAATGGTGGAAAATGTAGTAGTGAAGGATGGTGGTTGATGCCATCCCCCCGAGGTTGGTGGAGGGGATATGGAGGACAGCCTGTGACAGAGGGTGGTGGGAGACAGGGGGGAATGGAGGCGGGGGGAGGATAAATGGAGGAGGGGGGGAGAGGAGGGGTGGAGGTGGAGGGGTGGTGGATAAGGATGGAGGGGATGGTGGAGGGAAGGTTAATGGATGGATGGTCAAAATGGACGAAGGAAGGAAGGAGATTCCATAAACAGCCCTAGAGGCAGTCTGCGGTGGAGCGGGATCAGGTGGTGATCCGCGAGCAGGATTCAGCGCGATGGTACACAGAGTTTGCGGCCCTATGTTCAGGACCCATAGGGGACATGGCCCAAGAGTTGGCCAGGGTGAGCACGAGGCTAGGTCAGTACAGGACTTTATATGAGCAGGCAGTGCCACCAGAGCAGCGAGATCCTACCCTGTCTCGATCACAGACGAGGACAGGCAGTGGACACCGGTCGGGTAGTGGCAGCGGTACCAGGAGCCACAGCAGTGTCGGAGGGTCGACTTCACGTGACACACACGCCACGCATCACATCACTCCCAAGCAGCATACTCGAAATGGGTCCAAAGACAGCCGTGGTTCCATCGGTTCAGCTCGGGGAGAAGGTCACAGTGTGGTCACCACCAAAGGGATGATCCTACCGCTTTTCAGAGTCCAGCAGCAGTGACCTCACAGGTGTTTACTACTATTGAGATGATGCCCTCATTCACAGTTCCCTCATCCTCACAGCCACAGGGCACTACAGGACCGTCCATTGTTTCAGAGCCAGTGACAGGGCCTCGGCCACCACCACATTCTTCACCCCGAGGGGATGATGAGAGCCTACCCTAGGGGCATATTTGTATTTGGACACATTATGTTTATTGTTGAGCCTGCGAGCTCCATTTTTGGGATATCCATTGACTCTATCCTGTGACATTGCATATTTTTGAGATGAGATTTATATGATGATGCAGTTTTGATGCGACCTATATGTGTTATGTGATGTTCTATACATTATGTGTATATGATATACGATGCTTAATTTATGATGCCATTTATGTATTATGATGTCTATGTGGTGATTTGTTTGTTGATGCCATGATGATGCACTATTCATATGATTATGTTAATGATGTGCATGATACCTTTATGTAAAAGATGCAATGATGATGATTATGTTAATGCCATGTTTGTGATTATGTATATGATGTAATGCCATGTATGATACTATTTAATGCCATGGATATGTATGTATGGACCTAATGCAATGGATATATCATGTATGCACTTGCGTTTGTTTTTGAATGACACAGGATATCATCGCAGGATGGACGAGAGAAGATGGTGGGACTGACGAGAGAAGATGACTAGACCAAAGAGGAGAAGATATGAGACCCATGAGAAGATACAAATCCTTCAAAACTTTACTACAAGACTTTTAATATTCGTTGCTCTTTTAATCATCATTGGGCAAACTGTTGTAATGGTCAACAAACACCAAGATATGACGTAGATCTAGGTGTGCAAGGTCGTACCATTACCCAAGACAGAACAGTCACAGACAAGGATGGTTATGACTCATACTAGGAGTGTGCTTGCCCCAGTCTTGTCATCATAATCAACCACAGGCAGAAAAAGACAATGACAGATCATGAAACGTCGTTGCTTCTCTAAATCCTGTTGCCAGGACATCCTTGAGAAACTAGTGACATGATTGCCAAATTACAAAAATAAAGTCTCTATCATGATATGTCGTTGCTTTTCTAAATCCCAAGATCAGGATCTCGCTGAGAAGCTAGTAGTCATGCGTGTCAATTGTCATGCTACATCACTGCTTCTCTAAATCCTGCTTAGTGGGATCTCGCTGAAAAACTAATAACATGATAAGAGATGAAAAGACAGTTGCCAAGTGTTTGTCAAGTGCATCTGGGTAGCCATTGTTCTGATGCCAAGGTGTCATGTTTGACGATGTCAAGATGTCTGATTGTTTAAAGTTTTGATGACCTTGAAAATGTCGAGACTTGGTGAATTCAGGAAGGACACATCCTGAATGATGCCGAATGCCGGGAGGATTTGATCCCTAATGGTCATAAGGTATCCCTCAAAATAATGACGATGCTTAGGAAGGACACATCCTAAAGCATAAAGGACAGGGTTGGTTCTTCAGAAGGACTCATCTGAAGAATGCTAATGTCAGGAAGAGTGATCCTTAGATGTCAAGCGGATCGCCCGAAAGGCCGAAATGGCGATGACGACGCCTAGGAAGGACACATCCTAAGGCGTAAATGACAGGGGTTATCTTTCAGAAGGACTCATCTGAAGACTAACCAAAATTTGACAGTTTGACCGGTTATAATGATTTGACTTGCTTTGACTTATGTTTGACTGAGGTTGACTTGTTGTGACCGAGGTTGACTTGTGTTTGATTAGATGCCGATGTTGTCATGATGCGAGTGTCATGTTGAGTAAAGGATTGCTTTACTTTGTTTCAGGCGTTTTCCTATCTGAAAATTGATTGAATATTTTTGACGTGTGTGCCATTTTAGTGTCATGAACCCTAATGGACTGACCTAGTGCGGCCTCGGGGGCTCATCGATAGATGGCCTTGCCTACGTCATGCACTTAGAGACCTCGTAGTTCGACACGACCAATGACGTTGTCTTGATGAACAAAGATTACGCCATGATTTATTTTGACAACCTAATAGGACTGACCTAATGTCTCGGGGACTCAAGTATGAGTCTTGCCTACGTAGCAAATGCGCAGAGACAACGTAGTACGGACAATGACATGGACTTATTGACTTGATTGACTTGGACTAGAGATGACAGTGCACTTGTGTGCCTTGCGTGGTCGACTGTTTTGTTTGGTTTTCTTCAGGACGTTTTATGATTTTTTTGTCTTTTTTTAGGACATTTTGCGATGTTTTTGTCTTTTTTTCAGGACATTTTATGATGTTTTTGTCTTTTTTTTCAGGACATTTTATGATGTTTTTGTCTTTTTTCAGGACATCTTATGATGTTTTTGATCTCACGTGTCATCCACTGCAGTCGCATGATAAACATTGTGCCCCCAGTTAGGTTTAAGACTTAGCCATTTGCAAGGGATACGGATAGGATGCTGTTGAGTTACTGGACAAATAGTCGTCAGGACTTGATGTCAATCATTCATCCACTAGGACAGGTAGAGTAGGATGTGATGGTGACTTGCGGAATAATGGCGAAGATAGCTTTCATCCTAAGCCAAGTTTAGACCAAGCGACAATAGATGGCAGAGCAATGATTGATTACGCATGGTGCCTGTTTGCCAAGTTTTCACCATGGTACTTGTCCAAAGCGCCTGTTTGCCAGGTTTTCACAATTGGACGAATTATTTTTCTTTTTACTGTTTTTGTGATTTTTTGATTTTTTTTGGTGTCACCAAGACGCCTGTTTGCCAGGTTTTCATCAAGGTGACGATTTTTTTCCATTTTTCAATTTTTTTGTATTTTAAGGTCCTCCAGCTTTGTCCTCTGATGCTATGCGTAGAACTTTCGGAGGTGTAAACTGTTGATGGGTTCAGTCAATTGTTCCCCATCTGGAGTTGCCAGTTGATATGCTCCAGAACCAAAAGAAGATATGATGATATATGGACCCAACCAGTTTGGTTCAAACTTGCCTGGCTTTTCTCTGTCTGCTTGGTTCTTAGGGTTCTGCATGAGAACCAGGTCGCCAATATCGAACTTTCTGACCATGACCTTTTTATTGTAGCTGCGACAAAGGCGGTTTTGATATGCCTGGAGGTGATTCAGTGAGTTTTGTCTTCTTTCGTCCAGCATTTCCAGCTCGTGCAAGCGTGATTGTCGGTATTCCTCTTCATTAGCTAGACCCTTCAAAGAGACCCCTAGTGAAGGAATTTCGACCTCAATGGGTAAGATGGCTTCCGTGCCAAAAACCAGGGCGAATGGGGTAGCTCCCGTAGGCGTACGAATGCTAGTTCGGTAAGCCCACAAAGCAGGGTTAAGTTGTACGTGCCAATCGCGGCCAGCGTCATTGACAGTCTTTTTAAGGATCTTGATAATGGTTTTATTCGACGCCTCAGCTTGGCCGTTTCCTTGGGGGTAGTATGGGGATGAAAAGTGGTGTTGGATATGGAATCGCTCACATAACTCACGTACGTCTTGGTTTTTGAATGGACGTCCGTTGTCAGTGATGATGGACTGTGGGAGGCCATACCGGCAAATGATGTAATTGAGGATAAACTTTGATATTTGTTTGCCTGTAATGTATGTCAATGGAATGGCTTCCCACTTTGTGAAATACTCAGTGGCGGTGATAATGAATTTATGGCCGTTGGAGGAGGTTGGATGGATCTTACCCACGAGGTCGAGTCCCCATTGAGCGAAGGGCCACGGAGAAGTGATTGGCCGAAGTTCCTGTGCTGGGGCATGGACCAAATCACTATGGATCCGACACTTGCGACAGGTTCTGACATATTCTATTGCATCTGTTTCCATTGTCGGCCAATAATATCCAAGTCTCGTTAGTTTCTTAGCCAGAGTAGGACCACTCGAATGAGATCCGCATATACCGTCGTGTACTTCTCGTAAGGTCGTACATGCTTCATCAGTGTCAAGACATCTAAGGAGGGTACTGTCGAAACTACGGTGGTATAGGGTGTCACTGATAATGGCATACCTTGCAGATTTTCTAATAAAGGACTTCCTTTGGTTATTGGATAGGTTCGATGGAAGGGTGTGAGTCTTTAGATAGTCATAAATGTCCTGATACCAAGGAGAGTGGGGACCAACAAGTTCACAAACCATTTCCGACTCTGGGATATCATATGCTGGTATCAACAGTTGTTCTACTAGGAACTCAAATTGCGACACATTTTTAGGGATGTCCAAGAGAGAACTAATAGTAGCCATTGCATCTGCTGCCTTATTCTGTACCCTGGGGATTTGTTCAAAAGACACTGATTGGAAGTATGTTAGGAAACTATCCACCATCCTCTTGTAAGGAAGCAACTTCTCATCATTTGTTTCATAGTCACCATTCACTTGTTTGATTACCAGCTGGGAATCCCCGAATACAAGCAATGTCTGAATTTTCCATTTGATTGCCAGCTTGAGACCTGTAACTAGTGCTTCGTATTCGGCAATGTTGTTTGTGCAAGGGAAAGCAATTCGAAATGACTTAGGGATTGAATCCCCTTGTGGTGTGATGAACAAGATTCCAGCCCCTGAGCCATGACTAGTGTGGGACCCATCAAAATACAGTTTCCATGGTGTTGCTGGTTCCGTGTGAAAAATGGATTCGTCCGGAAAGTCAGTTACCAATGGATGAGAGGCTTGCATTGGCGCATCTGCCAGTTGATCTGCTATTACTTGCCCTTTTATCGCCTTGCGTTCAACATACTGTATGTCATACTCACTTAGGATCATGACCCATTTTGCCAATCGGCCTGTTAACGCTGCTCGACTTCATAGGTATTTCAATGGGTCAATTTTGGCAACTAGTTGTGTCTGATGATTGAGCATGTAATGCCTTAGTTTTTGGGCTGCAAA
>VDFB02386421.1:0-15674 GCA_007258455.2 Sequoia sempervirens | reverse complement strand
AACCAGTGATCCTGTTGGTATTCCACATCATAGATAGCCCACCAGATGCCCCATCACCATCACTACAAGAGAAGAGGGCACTCGACCAAATATACTTATTTTTCTTCATTTTGACTTCTTGTAGTAGAAATACATCAATCTTATGTTCCATCACATAGTTTTTCAATGCCAACTGCTTGTGAGAGCTATTTATCCCTCTCACATTCTTAGACAAGACTTTCATTTTTGACCCTTCTTTGAGGACACTTCCAATGTCCTCTGTTTACCTATGGCTATCTCTTTTGTTGTCTCCTTGTTCCTAGTCTATCATTGGTTGGGCCTACCAGGTTTAGAGTCACCACCCACATTATATTTCCTTTGCTTACCCTTTTTCTTTGGGGTTGACTAGAACTCCTTCTCTATTTATTTGTCCTGTGCCAAACCCAGAGAATCCTTCTTTACTTACTCAACTTTTACTTTTAAGACCTCTTCATCCAGGATTTCACCCTCCTCACCACCAACCATTACTGACTCAACTATTATTTTAAAACCATCTTCCTTCAGGATGTCAACCTCTTTACCAACTAAAGCCAACTCTTGGCTAGAGGAAAGAGCACATTGTATACCCGCCAAGGGTACACCAAGAACCACAACACCAAGAAGTCCATGGAACCAGCTGGAGCAGGAGCAACAGGAACCAATACTAATTCAGCAAAGGATAAATCCTCCTCAAATTTAAGGGTATCAGAACTAACCAAGGAGTCAACTATCTTAGAAGAACCAGACTTGACCGAGGAGTCGAAAATCTTAAGAATGTCATCTTCGAAGGGGTAGTGATCTTTAATAGCAGACTCACTAGGGTTGGGTACATGTTTCAACATTGATTTACAATCCAAAATTAGGTGACCAGGTTTAGCACATTTCTGGCAATAGATCATGATAACTTGTTGGGTCTAGGAACCAAACTTAGAACAAAGCTTCATAAAAGTAGGTAGGGACTTATGCACATCGATATTGACACAAAACAGGAAAATACTAACCTAGATTTGGTCTTGGTAATGGAGTCCGAGGTGATGAACTAGCCCAAGGAGTCTCCAATACATTTGAATGTGGATTCATCCTAGTATTCTAGGGGCAGACCCAATAGACGGACCCACACTGGTGCTAAATTGTTGAGATCAACAATAGGATCAAATCTCAGTTTCCAGCGGCATAGAGCCAGACTATGCTTTCCATAGACCCAGGGACTAGAGGAGAGGATCAAGATCAAATATTTTGAGGTCGAGAATTTGAAGAGAAAGAGCCCTCCCACCATAGCACTGACCTCCATGCTCCCTTTGAGGTGCCATTTAGTAAAATCTCATCTTCTGACCATATCCACTGTGGGGCGAAAGGATAGGAATCAACCCACCACAACATTCTCCATTGAGGAGACAATCCTATCACTAACAACTTAAGAGATAGAAAAGTTAGTACCTAAAGTAGAGATCACTTCTTCAGGGTGAGGAAAGTGAAGCTTAACACATGGACTAGTGTTGGTCAACACGTTCTTACACCCTTTAACCTCTGGAGTGACATAGACCACATGCATAGTCCCACCAGATAAACCTGGATTCATGGGTGCCCTGGAACCCAAAATCACAAGTGCACTAGAAAAAGACAAGCTAGGAGTGATCCTCGAGGATATCGAGACAACATTGTCTTGGTGAGAATTTTGTTAGGGGAGGACGAGGGGGAACCATGGGGTACCCCAAAGAAAAGTCTACCATGCGTGCAAATAGTTCAAACACAAGCAAAGGAGAGAGAAGCAATAAAAAATCAAAGTATTTGTACTCCAAGGGAGAATGTGTATCCCACTGACTTGAAAATTTAACTCAAAATTTAAAACAAAATAAATTGTTATTTTGATGTGTTAATAAGTGAGACAACTTCCTATTGAAAGAACTTCTTTAGTATGTGGCAATTAAAGATATTGGTTTCTCTTCATTGTCATCTTCTACATTTAAAACTATACGTTTGAAAACATCATTTGATACATTTAGGTTCAAAAACCTTCTAGTTCTCTCTGCTAATGGAAGTTCTAAGAGCATGTAACTTGGTTCTTGAGATCCAATATCCCTTTTTATTATTGTTTCGATGAGAAGAAACTTATAAGCTCTTGCAGGTAAATCATATAGTTTTTTTATGTTTGCAAGACAATTTTTCATTTGGTGGTATGTTTATGAGCTCTTTTTTGCTTTGGCTACGTATTGTGCAATATATTTAATTACATGTTTTAATAGAACATTTTGTCAATCAATATTTTCTCTCCCTAGTTGGAGTATGTACCATTGTGTGAGTTACATTTTTTTCATCATTTCTTAATGGTGTGAATCTTTCTTCACCATTTTGTATATGTTTATATACTTTTGATCCTTCTTAATTTAATGGCCATGGAGTATTATACCTTGATTTTATTTAAGAAACAAAATTTTGTAAATTTAGTACTTTACTACAACAATAAATTATGTATAGTAATATCATTCTTATCATATGTAAGGATATATTTATTTGCAGAATATTTCCCCACTTTTTTAGACATGCACCCACTCTACACATTGTATGTCTCTCAACAATGTTTAGTATCTCTTCATAGTTAATGTTAGAATTTGTTTCTGTAAGTTGTCTCATGTTTCTAAGACATGGATGTTCAGAAAAATTATGAAATGCCTGCAATGTAAAATATAATATGTATATTGACTTCTAATTTAAAATAAATAGCTCTAGAATATTCTACATATTATTTTAACTTATTGTAAACATACCTGTGTGTTTTGTTGATGAATATCTTGTTGAGGATTCCATATGTGAACAATATAATGGAAACAAGTTTCATAATTTCTTTGTTATTCTTCATTAGTCCAATCAATATTGTCTATTTTTGGTGCTCTATGAATCCATATGAATCAATGAACATGTGTTGATCCCTTATGTTGTCACTCATATCTGCATCAATAATTTTTAGCATTCATGTGTTTTTTAAGTATCTCTTCATTAATGTATGAGTGACCTAAATGCATGTATTATGCAACAATATGAGGGTATTTAATGAATTTTTTTTTTCACCAAATTTGTACTTCTCATGGAGTAGTAGTTGGTGTTCCATACATTAATTTATGTAAATATGGCCAATACAAATCAACTTCACTCAAGGAAAAAAATATTGTAGGTGCACCAATATGATGAAGCATGTTTATCAACTTTACTCAAAATTTTGCCCAATATGATATTGCACCTCTCAAAATAGTTCCAAATCACATAAAATTGTCTGCTAAATGAGAATGTGACATTTTTTTTCCATGTGTTCACACAAATCATTTTTTGTTATGGGTATGTCCTGCAAACTTCTTTTTATAAAAAAATGATGATGAATTTTGTGCACAATGCCTCATTATCATATTCATCATGTAATGTTAGAATCTTGGATGCTTACCAAAGTGATTATCTCTATAATGAAGTAGGTTATTGAGAAATTCATGAAAATTTACTCTCCTTAGTCATGGTTCTAACCAATCACATTTTCCACCAAGAAATAATGTTGGAAATGCCATACCAAGCAAATGTATTGTAACATATTCATTTATTGGAGATCCACCAATATTAATTAATTCAATCAATGTTATAATATAATAATAATATAATATTAATATCATTGTATTAGTATTGTATATTATAGCATTGATTGACTGGCCTACTATTAGTGAATTTTTGATAAATAATATGTTACAAAAAATTTCCTCGACATAGAATTTCCAACATTATTTCTTGATGATAGATGTGATTGGTTGGAACCTAGACTAAGAAGAGTACATCTTCATGAATTTTTCAAGCACCTACTTCGTTATAAAGATAATCGCTTTGGTAAGCATCCAAAATTTTGATATTACATGATGAATATGATAATGAGGCATCACACACAAAAATTATTGTCAGTTTTTGTAAATAGAAGTCTATAGGACATGCCCATAACAATAAATGATCTATGTGAACACATGGAAAACATGTCACACTCTCATTTATCAGATAATTTGATGTGATTTGGAACTAGTTTGAGAGGTGCAAGATCATATTGGGAAAAATGTTGAGTAAAGTTGATAGACATGCTTCATCATATTGGCACACCTACAATATTTTTTACCTTGAGTGCAATTGATTTGTATTGGCTAGATTCACATGCATTAATTCTTGGAACACCACTATTCCATGAGAAGCACAATTTGGTGAAAATATGTCATCGACTACCCTCATATTGTTGCATAATACATGCATTTAGGTCACTCATACTTTAGAAAAGAGATACTTAAAAAATGTATGATTGTTTAATATTATTGGTGCAGATACAAGTGATAACATAGGAGATCAGCACATGTCCATGGATTCATATGGATGCATGGACCACTATGGAAAATATTGATTGGAATAATGAAGAAAAATGAACAAATGTCAAAACTTATTTTAGTATATTGTTCATGCATGGAATCCTAGACAAGATATTCATCAATGAAACATACATATATGCTTACAATAAGAAAGTAATATGTAGAATATTCTATAGTTATTTATTTTAAATAAAATAGTGAATATAAAAATATATATTTTACATTGTAGGCATCCCATAATTTTCTCAACATTCATGTCTTACAAACATGAGAGAACTCGCAAAAATAAATTGACATAGACTATGAAGAGATACTAAACATTGTTGAGAGACATGCATAATGCAGAGTATAAGTGCATGCTCCAAGAAAAAAATATGTATGTTCCTGTCTAGGGCAAAATATATCATGAATGAATGGAGAATGGAGGACTGACGATGGGGATGGAAGACATTAAATTATTTTAATTATATGAGCACATGATTGACTTTATAACATAATGAAGATTTATAAAGTTGTTTTTACAGGCTTCATCAAAAAAATAATAGAAAGGGATATTGGAGCGCAAGAAACAAGTCACATGCTCTAAGAACTTCCGTTAGTAGAGAGCAGTAGAAGGTTTTCCAACCTAAATGTATCAAATGAGGTTTTCAAATGTGTAGTTATAAATATAGAATATGAAAATGAAGATCAGACAATATCTTTTATTGACACATATAGAAGTAGACCTTTTAGTATGGAAGTTGTCTCACTTATCGACACAACAAATTCATGCATATATAATTTTTTTTTAAAAAGGAGAAAACAAATGAAATGCAAGAAAAAATGCAACTATTCTAAAAGTGTTTCCTAGATTTCATTCAATTCTTACACATGACTTGGAAAAATTGATAGATTTTTTCTCTTTCAAATTGTTACTTTATAAACCATTTTGAGACATTCAAAGAGATATTGGTCATAACAATGAATCCATAGTGGAAAGGTGGGAGAACTTTAATTATAATCAATGGCTTTCAGAATGGAAAATATTTATTGAAAATGTTGAAAACATTAATGAATCTAAATGTGAAATAAATGCCAATGCTTAGGGAACCACTACCAAAAATGGGAAATTATATAGATAGACTTCATTATGGTCAAATCTTGCAAGTTTCAAAGATAGACATATTGGGAAGAAGAGATATAGATAAAAAAATAGATTGGTGTAATGGATTTCAAGGTGAGGATTACATAAATGAAGCAATAAATTTCATTAACATGGAAATTAATGGTTGCATTATTCATGATGATATTCCACAATGTGTTGACTACATAAATCTTAGTGAACAACGACATAAAGTGGTCAACATTATCACATCCCACTACCACACAAATCAAAATGCATTGCCCCTCTATATGATAATTCAAGGCACTGCTAGAACAAGTAAGTCATATGTGATTGGTGTCATTAGTCAAGCACTTGAAATTTTATCTTTTTCTAATCAATCTCCTCTGCTTCTACTCATGCCAACTAGATTTGCAGCATTCAATATTGGAGCTTGAACAATTCATTCAAAATTAAGAATACCAATAAGATATTTCATTGAAGTAGAAGGAAGAAGACTTACAACTTTCCAAGAGGAAATATCACATATCAAATACATATTGATAGATGAAATAAGTTTCCTTAGAGAGAGGTTTCTTGAAAACATAGATTTCAAGATTCGATAAGAATTTCTCAAAAACACTAATCCAAGTTTTGGAGGAAATTTTTTACTTCAAATTACTATTATTCTTTACTTTACATTACAATACATTTTATTCAAATTTATTACAACTCGTTTTATATAAGTACATGATTTTATTTAGGCATATCTATGATTTTAGCTGGAGACTTGGCACAATTACATCCAATCAATGACAAAGCTCCATATGAAAGAAAAATATGAGAAAAAAATACTATGGGAATAATTTAGAATAGTGGATACTTTAAATCTTATTTTTAGACAAGATGGACAAAATAATGAACAACAAAAAATCATCAAATATTGAAAAACAAACCCTACAATTGATGATTGAATGTTACTTATGACAAGACCAAATGCAAAGATTATGCATAAGAGAACTAAGAATTCAAAAATAATGTTCATTTATTTTCAACAAATGATAATGTTCATAGCCATCATAGGAAAAAAATATATTCATTATCAGATCTAGTTGCACAAAGCATTATCAAAAAGGTTGGAAGTCTTAGTTCTACAAAAGGAGGTGCAAATGATGAACTTAGTATGGAATTATTACTCAATAATAATGCAAGATTAGTTTTAACATCAAACTTATAGATAGATGCAAGACTTGCAAATGGAGCTCTTGAATATATATAAAATATTGTATATAGACTTGGAACTGGACCACCCAAACCACCAACATATGTACTTGTTGAGTTTGACAGTTACCCTAGAATACGCTTGATTATCACCATTCATGTATAGTTCTAATTGCAACAATTCAAAGGGGTAACACAAAACAGATACCATTGCGATTAACTTGGTCTCTAACAATACACAAGTCACAAGGATTGACTCTTCAAAAAACTAGAGTTGATATAGAACTCACTAAAAGAAGTGGATTGACATTTGTAGAAATTTCTTGTGTAAAGTCTTTGTAAGGACTAGGAATTACACCACCATTCACATATGATAGATATAAAAATTTGAAAAAAGAAAAACAATTTGTAAAGAGAAAAGTATAAGAAAATAGGTTTAAAACCTTGGAAATTAATTAAATTTCTCATGTAATTACCATTATATAAACAATAATGTGTTCATTGTATTTTTTATTATTGTTAATGGCTATCAATATAATTTAATTGTCTTTAACATACAATTTTAATTATTGTTATATAATATTAAATTGGAGGCACCTCTTCAACTATACTATGTGGTATTATCTAAATTGATGAAAGAGGTAACCACACATACCCTCACAACACAAAACCCTTCCTTGAATATAAAATAAACATGAAATATTCATTCACACATTGCTGCAATAATATCATAAAAACCAGGTTGCTACTTGCAACCAAATCACCAATTTCATTACAAACTATTTCTCAATGTTTACATCAGTCCTAAAGGGACTCAAGGGCTGCAACATGGCCCATATGAAATCACAAACAATAGAAAAATAACAACTACAACAGAAAATTAAATCTACCCATACATTCTTCAAACCCTCTCCTACAAATAATGCATAAACAAAGCATAGGCAACCTGCAATCAACAATCTTCGATGATTAAACACCGTTGTAGCTTCATTTCCATGCCTTCAACTTGAAATCTTGTTGGGAATATGATTCCATTTAATTGCAATCCTAAGCATATTTCATGTATCTCCTAAGTCCTTAGAAAGTGTTCCCCAACACTAGGATTAGAAAAAGATTAAATTCGAATGAAATGCACATGTAAATTGACATTTGTAATTATTCCTAAATGATAGGAACATGTGGGGATGCCCAAGTTGAGCTCCTTCTAAATAGGAGCACATGGGACAATCCCATGGAAGGTGCGACCCACCTTGTTTCAGTTAACTATTTAGAGAATTGATATCTCTTATGTAATGCATGTCTTGTTCCTACAAAATAGGGATTGATAATTACAATGTATGTACAGTGGCACTATCAGTCAGTTTCAGTTCAGTTCAGTTATCTTCAGTTGCATGTAGTTAGCTTGAGTTGCATGTAGCTGACTTTAGTTGAATTGAGTTGCATGACTAATGACTTCAGTTGCATGACACATAACAGGTTGATACTTTCAATTAATAAGGGATGATCAATCATGCATAAATTTTGCATGAATGGTGGAGAGATATGTTTAGTTAACAAAGATTGACTTGGAACCACCTTGGGCGCCCAAGTTGACTTTAGTTTTGGATGCCCAAATTGATGAAGGGCTTGGTTTGACTTTTTTTTTCATGGAGAAACTCTACTTGCACCATTATGGCATAAATATTTGTGAGGATCTTTATCCTCTTATAATTGTCAAATCTTTGGAGTTTATAAGGAAGATATTTATCTATTAATTGCAGCAGGTTGAAGAGAGTTTCATCAGAGTTTATTGTAGGTTGTGAAGAAGAGTTATTGAAGGCAAAAGAAGCATCTCAAGTAAAGATTGATACAATGTTATTGTAATCTTGTTCTAAGGTTAAATAATACAAGCACTATTGATTTTAGTGGTGGAGTTTTTTCCCAAAAGGGTTTCTCCACATATATGTTGTGTCACTTTTTTCTTCTTGTCTCATTCTTCTACAATCTTATGTCTACTTCTACAATTGGTAAAATTGAATTAATCAGATTAATCACCCACAAAAAAATTATGACAAAGAATACTTAATTTAATCTACAGTCTCATAGGAGTACAAGTTTAAAGCTACATAATTTACCTTCAATTTTCAACATTTGGGATCAGAGCTAACAGTTGGGTAGAGTTTGGGATGTCTCTCTCTTAAAATTTTGAAGGTTTTTTGGCTATAGTGGGAGCTTTTAATTATGTTATTGTAGATTTGTAAAAGAAGTGTTTTACAATGAATTCTAATTCTCATTTAGATATTGAAAGATTCAATGGATCTAGTTATGAGATGTGGAAATTAAAAATGGAAGATCTCCTTGAAGAGAGAGATCAATGGTTAGTTGTCTGTAGTGATAAAAAGCCATCTACAACAATGTCAGATGAGGATTGGGCTAAGCTTGATAAGAAGGAAAGAGGGACCATAAGATTATGTCTTACTCATGTTGTTCTCTTGAATTTTTTAGATGAAACTACTGCATACAATTTGTGGAAGAGGATAGGTGATATTTATCAAACTAAAAGTCTTACTAATAAGTTGTATCTTAAAAGAAAGTTGTATACTTTAAAGATGAAAGATGGTGATTCTGTTGCACATCATTTAAATGCTTTTAATTTGATTATGAGTCAATTAGCATCTGTATATGTAAAGCTAGAAGATGATGATAAATGAATTTTGTTACTTTGTTCTTTACCAGAATCATGGGAAAATCTAATTGTTGCTATCAGTGGTAGTGGTGTAGATCCTAAGATGGACAATATAATTTTGACTCTCCTATCAAAGGAGATGAGAAGGAAGTCTAAAACGAGATTCCAAGATGCCTTGTTTTTAAGAGGTAGGCCTAAGGAAAAGCAATCTAAGGAAAACAAGAAAGGAAAGGGTAAGTTTAAAGGAGAGTCTAAAACCCCTGGTGAGAGTAAGGTAAAGTGTTGGAATTGTGGGAAACTTGGACATGTAAAGAAGGATTGTAAGAACAAGAAAAAGAGTTTTGATGCTTCTACAGAGAAATCCTTGGATGATGGTAATGATGCATTGATCATTACAACTAATATTGTTAGTGATAACTCTTGTCTTATTGATTCAGGTTGCTCCCATCATATGACTCCTAACAATGAGTGGTTCACTAAGTATATTGAATATGATTGAGGAAATGTCTTCTTTGGAGATAATAGCACAACAAATATTGTGGGAAAAGGAGAGTTAAAGTTGTGTTTCAGTGATGGTAGGGTTAATACCCTTAATGATGTTTTACATATTCCAGGACTTGCTAGAAATTTACTTTCTCTAGCTAAGTTCAATGATTTTGGAATGCATGTGACATTTGATAAAAGTGGTTGCACATTGGTGAAAGGGAATATGGTGGTTGCTAAAGGATCTCGTAAAGGGACTTTGTTTAAGTTTGATACCTCCAATTTGAATAAATCGGCCAATATAACTAAAGCTTAAAATACATGTATGTTGTGGCACCATAGATTGGGCCACATTAGTGAAAAAGATCTTAGGACCATTCTTAATAAGAAATTGGTTGATGGTATTCCTAATTATAAAATTGGCAAAAATGATTTTTGTGAGCATTGTGTGTTTGGAGAGCAATCTAGATCTTCATTTCCTAATAGAACAAATAAAGCTAAAAGATTATTAAAGATTATTCATTTGAATGCTATGGGTCCTGTGGATATTGACTCTATTGGAAAATCTAGATATTATGTCACATTAAGGCTTTGGTTGGGAAACAATAAAATCATAAGATAAAAGTGTTGAGATCAGATAATTTGGTGGTGAATATTGTTCTAAGGAATTTGATGATTATTGTAAGCATGCAAGAATTGTGAGACAAAAAACTACTGCATATACACCTCAACAAAATGGAGTAGCAAAAAGGATGAACTGAACCTTAATGGAAAGAGCTAGGAGTATGTTAAGTAGTGCTAAGCTAGATCGATGCCTTTGGGATGAGGCTATAAGTAATTCTTGTTATTTAATCAATAGATCCCCTAGTTAATCTATTTGAAGATAAAACCCCTTATGAAATGTGGTTAGGTAGGACACCTAGTGTTGCACATTTAATGATCTTTGGTTGTGAGGATTTTGTTCATGTACCTAAATAAAAGAAATCTAAGTTGGATCCAAAAGAACAAAAATGCATATTCATAGGTTATAGTGAAAATGTAAAAGGTTACAAGATTTGGAATCCTTTAACCCCAAAATTACTTTATCTAGAGATGTGATTTTTAGGGAATTCAGAGCTTATTTAGGAGAAGAACAACAAAAGGAGAAGGATACTTCTTGAACAATGCATTGTGAAATAAATACTGAGAAGCAAGAAGATGCACATGTTGAAGAACAATTGGATGGATTGCATGAGGAGAGTTCATAGAGTTCTTCTAAGATAGATTCTCATGATGAGCATATTGAGGAACAAGAAGAACCCCCTTTGAGAAGACCCACAAGACAATGGAATCTAGTTGATAGGTATAGCCCACCTTATTTCTATTGTATATTTTCTTTGATGAGTACTAATGATGAACCTGGTTCTTATAGGGAAGCTTTGTCTTTAGATGAGAACAAGCTTTGGTCACAAGCTATGCATGAGGAAATGGAATCCTTGGATACTTGTGACATGGGATCTTAAGAGTTTTCCCAAAGGAAGAAAGGCCATTGGTTGTAAATGGATCTTTAAAAAAAAAAATTGGTGCATATGGTAATCTTGAAAGGTACAAGGCTAGATTAGTAGCCAAGGGCTACTCCCAGAGAGAGGGAGTTGACTTTAATGAAATCTTCTCTCCTATTGCTAAATTAACTTCTATTATATTATTTTTATCTATTGCTACTGCTTATGATTTTGAGATAGATAAAATGCATGTGTAAATTGCTTTTTTGCATGGGAATCTTGATGAGGAGATTTATATGAAGCAACCAAATGGTTTTGTTGTAAAAGGGAAAGAAGAATTGGTTTATAGGTTAAAGAGATCTTTATATAGATTGAAATAGTCACCGGGAATGTGTTACCAAAGGTTTGATGCTTTTGCATTGAAAATTGGTTATGTTAAGAGTGAGGAAGATCATTGTGTTTACATAAAATGTATTGATGATCAGATTTTAATTATTATCTTGTATGTTGAGGACATGTTGTTTATTGGTAAGAACAAGGTACTGATCACATAATTGAAAGCACAACTCTCTAACACATTTGAGATAAAAGATATAGGGGCTGCAAAATATATCCTTGGTATGGAGATCAACAAAGATAGAGGTAAAAAAATCTTTTCTTAAGTCAAAGAAACTATGTTGATACTATTTTGAAATGGTTTAACAACATGATAGTAAACCAATTAAAATTCCTTTACCAGTTGGCACAAAGTTAAGTTTAGAAATGTGTCCTAAATCTGATTTAGATCATGAGGAAATGTCTGAAATTTCATACGCTAGTGCAATTGGTACTTTAATGTATGCAAAGGTTTGTACAAGACTAGATACAACCCAAGTAGTGGGAGTTCTGAGTAGGTTTATGTCTAACACTGGAAAAGAACATTGGACTTGTGTTAAGAGGGAATTTAGGTATTTACGAGGTACTTCTGATTACTGTTTGGTTTATCATGGTGCTAATGATATTGATATTATACACAAAAAATTGGACATACAGGGTTTTGTTGATTCAGATTAGGCAGGAGACCTGGATAGTCGAAGGTTGACAATTGGCTATGTGTTTACTTTGTTTGGAGCTGCGGTTAGTTGGATGAGTAAGAGGTAGACCATAGTTGATTTTTCCACCATAGAAGAAGAGTACATGGCTGCTACACATGCCTCCAAAGAGGCAGTTTGGTTATAAAGACTTGGGAGAGGTATTGGTTTTAATTGCAAGAAAATTAGACTTGAATGTGATAGTCAGAGTGCTATTTGTTTAGCCAAAAATCCTATGTATCATGCTCGTACTAAGCATGTTGATGTTCAATATCACTTTGTGTGAGAAATGATTGAGAGTGGGAAGGTATTGATTAAGAAAGTTGACACTCTAATCAATGCTGTAGATTATCTTATGAAACTGGTTCCTACAGATAAGTTATCTTGGTGCAGGAAGGCCATTGGCCTTGAGTCCTGTACTTGATTTATAAAAATGATTCCTTGTTTAGAATAATTGCAATGTATAATGTAAAGTGGGAAAATGTTGGGAATAGATGCCATTTAATTGCAATCCTAAACATGTTTCATGTATCTCCTAAGTCCTTGGAAAGTGTTCCCCAACACTAGGGTTAGAAAGAGATTAAATTTGAATGAAATGTACATGTAAATTAACATTTTTAATTATTCCTTAATGATAGGAACATGTGGGGATGCCCAAGTCGAGCTCCTACAAAATAGGAGCACATGGGACGCTCACATGGAAGATGGGACCCACCTTGTTTTAGTTAACTGTTTGGAGAATTGATAACTCTTATGTAATGCATGTCTTGTTACTAAAAAATAGGGATTGATAATTACAATGTATGTGGAGTGGCACTATTAGTTCAGTTTAGTTTCAGTTCAGTTCAGTTTAGTTTAGTTCAGTTCATTTATGGTTCAATTATCTTCAGTTGCATGTAGTTAGTTTGAGTTGCATGTAGTTGACTTCAGTTGACTTGATTGTATGACTAATGAATTTAGTTGAATGACAGATAACAGTTTGATACTTTCAGTTAATAGGGGATGATCATTCATGCATGAAGTTTGCATGAATGGTGGAGAGATATTAGAGGTGACGGGGCACCCAAGGTTGAGTTTAGTTAACAAAGATTAACTTGGACCCACCTTGGGCACCCAAGTTGGCATCTTGGAGTTAACACCTTTTGCATGAGAAGATATTTACAAGGCTAAGTTAAGTGGGCCCATTGTTGGGCGCCAAATTTGAGGAGAAGCTTACAAGATATCTTTGTAATAATCAATCAATTAAGACTTCAATTTGGGATTCCCAAATTGATGAAGGGCTTGGTTTGGCTTTGTTTTTCATGGAGAAACTCTACTTGCACCATTATGGCGTAGATATTTGTGAGGATATTTATCCTCTTGTAATTGTCAACTCTTTGGAGTTTACAAGGCAAATATTTGTCTATTAATTGCAGCAAGTTGAAGAGAGTTTCATCAAAGTTTATTGCAAGTTGTGAAGAAGAATTGTTGAAGGAAAAAGAAGCATCTCAAGCAAAAATTGGTACAATGTTATTGTAATCTTGTTCCAAGGTTAAATAATACAGGCGTGCTATTGATTTTGGTGGTGGAGTTTATTCCTGAAAGGGTTTCTCCATGTATATGTTGTGTCACTTCTATCTTCTTGTCTCATTCTTCTACAATATTTTGTCTACTTCTACAATTGGTAAAATTGAATTAATCAGATTAATCACCCATAAAGAAATTGTGACAAAGAATACTTAATTTAATCTATAGTCTCATAGGATTACAAGTTTAAAGCTATAGAATTTACCTTCAATTTTCAACAAATCTCTCAATATGAAAACCCCTTACAAATCTTTTAAAAATCAAATACAAAATGATTTGCAACAACAAATCAAATGGCTTGTAAAACCACTCCTTCTAGCTCCTGCAACAACACAAATTCAACACAAATAACTATGCCCATTTGCACCAGCAACTTCCAGAGTCTCAATGGCTGAACCACAAATATAAAACCTAAAAAATATCATTCCTAAAACCATCCTTGGAGGTATTCCATTCCATCCTTGAGTTTTCCAACCCAAGCTACAGGAAAACTGAAATGAAAATGAAAAATCCAATCTTTTTATGCCTTACCCATGAAGTTGTCATTTCACTTCAATTTAATTTCTTGGAATTTCATGAAGATTTCTAACTTGCACACCCATTCTTGAAAGAGTTACAATGCAGCAAAATTAATAAATGATATTCCAAATAAATCCAATTAAATTTATGGCATGGTGCACAAAGAAAGTGGATATTTATCCCTTTCCTACTTTTTTTAATTTTAAAGAAATTTTCAATCCCTATCATCTTGGACACCCACCTCCACTTCCCTATTTTTAGGGATTTTTTAAAATATGCAAAAAAATTTATTTCCATGCCCACTCAATGCCCATCTCTTCTTTTTCAGGAATTTTGCATTTAAAACACCATTTTTACCCATTTTCCCTTATCCAGAAAGCATTATTACATATCAAAATGTAAATTCAAATTCTCCAAATTCATTGACATTCAAATTCTCATGGAAATGAAATTCAAAAGAAAAAAATATGAAATCCCATCACATCAAAATTCAAAAATTCATAAACAAAACTAAACCTCCTTTTTTTGGTTGATGTCGATTGCTCATTTGCCTAGGATGCTCCTGCATCAGACACCCTAGGTAGTTTGAAATGTTTCACGAGTGAAACTCATAAAAATTTATAATACTGATGCTTGTCCTAGATTCATCTCTCTATTTTGTCCACTGGAATCTTCCTGTTCATCAATTTATGCAAACTCACAACATAATACCCTTTTATCTGTACTCCTCTACCCTTCATGTATTTAAAAACTTCAAATTTGACTTCCCAACCAATACACCCCATTAGGATTAATAATCAAACATATGCCTCCACCTTCAACAAAAAAAAATGTACTTCATTACCTCTTTTTCTAATTTACCTTTCTCCTCTCCTTCCAGCATGTCCCCTCAATGAAATTTCATTGTTTTAATGCCTTCTATAAGACATAACATCGCTAGGATCATGGTATGCCAAACAGCCCCTTAAGTGGCAATGAAAATTCAGAAAAATCAGAGTTAGGCAACTTGACGTAAAAATTTGAATAAGTTATCTATATTATTTCAAAAACATGTAAGAATAGAATCTATGGGAAATTGAATGTAGTTTCTAAACTACTAGGTTAAGTTTTTTAAAAACAAAATCTATTTGGTGAAAATTTGAAATTTCAATGCAGTATTACTTAAATTTAAGGAAAAAAATAAGAAGTAGG
>VDFB02386420.1:0-28617 GCA_007258455.2 Sequoia sempervirens | reverse complement strand
AGATTCCTCTCATTATAAATGCGTTAAGGTCTAGAAAGACACTAAATTGGAAATTTCAAACTTTTGTGGAAAAAGCATTATAAAATATCAGATACTTCAATAGCTTCTTGATTTGGCATAAATACAGGAAGGTTAATGTCAAAGCTGACAAGTTGGTAAATTTAGCAGTAAAAGCATATATATATCTAAACATGAACTCCCAGAAAAAGCATATATATATATCTAAACATGAACTCCCTGAATCACTTCTCATTGAAGTTCATTCAACACAAATAAAAATATTGTGTAAACAAGCGCTCTGCGTGAGCTGGAGTTCCTGCCTTAAGGAGGTATGGGTGTAGGGAAAACAGTGTTACAAGTATTTTGGAGTTGGTCTTTGATGACTGCTTTTTGGTTTTTGCTAGGTATTGTCTTCCTGACACAACCATTTCAAAAGCATACAAATAACTGTCTCTACAGATAAAATAGTCTTTAGTATTTATGACGAATAGAGTGGTACTTATACCCATAAACCAGTCAGAAGAGTCAGCGACAATACCCAAATGGTGCAAATAAAGGAGCTATAAAGGCAGATATTATTATCATGAATTAACCATATTGGCACCTGAAGTATAGCAATTCCAACTGATGTTGTATCGCCTGAAGAATAGGCTACAACTCACTCCAAAACAATTATATTCCATCCAAACCAGAAAAGCATACATTTATATCAGCAGAAACGAAAGAGAACCGTCTGGTACACTAACATAGCCTCTCACTAGCAGCTTTGAAGATTGCATTGGCATACCATCTGGTATGCTAACATAGCCTCTCAACAGCAGCTTTGAAGATTACAGTGGCATAAAATATAACAACTGTTGATTCCACAAAGTTGTTGGCATACCACTAGCCCAACACCAACCTAATATAGGAAATACAAGTTGTCAAAGTTGTAAAGGATGAATGGATAAACAACGCGTAGAGTTTGCAGGAAAAATATTACGTAACCCTAACAAAGCAAAATTCATTGCACTTCAATCAATCAGTTACGTGTGGCTTTGCATGGACTCATGGCGCCACCTGTTGGAGAGCTGTGAAGTAACTCGTTAAACATCACACATGTCAAAAACATTAGAATATTGTATACAAGCAATGCTATTGAAAAAGATTTTTTTTCCTATTTTCGGGATTAAAAAACAAAAAAAACTCCCACGGAAAAAATACTGCAGCCAATAGAAAAAAAAGAAAACCAACTCAAGAAAAATGTGAAATATTAACAAACATTAGAAAACAGCAAAAAAAAGGCCTAACATATCTTTGAGCAAATATGTAGATATTCTTCATTGGAACATTGACTCTGAGAACAATGTTAAAACTGATTGTATGGAAACAACACACAATGCTAAACAGTTCATACTCTGACCACAACATTTGAGTGTGCAAGCCACCTTATGTGCAGATGTATAGATGAAATGATGTCTCTAGCAGCCCCATTTTGCCTGCAATGCTATTTTTTATGGAGTGGATGGCTTGCAAGAAAGAGATTACAATTTGAAGTTAAGTGGATGAAAAGCAAGTAAATTATGCAAAGTAATTCTTTTGGAAACAGTACGTTGAACTTTTACAAAAGACTAGTACGAAGGATTTGGAAACACAATACCACAGCGTACAAGGATCAAATTAGAGAGATTCATGATACTGCTAATCATGATAAGGAAGGCAGAACACATATATTTCACAGGCATCTGAAACACGTCGTAGTTGCAAGCGCCCTTGTAGACATGTATGCAAAATGTGGAAGCATACACAAGCCCTGATATGTTTGACAAAATGCCTCAAAGAAATGTTATATCATGGAATGTTGTGATTGCAGGGTATCCACAAAATAGGTTTTGCAAGGATGCAAAAGAGGAATATTAAGAAAAATGAAACAAAGGGAGTAATGTAAATTCGCTGCAAACATAACATAAAATCAAGAGTATTGTTGCCAAAGCAAGATTATAAATTCCAGCATTTACTAAAATCATAGCATCACCAGTAGAAAGCCATGGAAAACAAAAACATGTGATATGAGAAGCCCTCCATGCCGCACAAAAAGGAGCGCAAAACATTCCCATACATCCATAGCAGAAATATAATTTTTTGGCCCATATCTCGGCAAGCGTCCAGTGTAGGAAATCAAACACCTGTTCTGAATAACCATGAAGAGAGACACCTGCACCCACACCTGGCGTCTATGCACAATGGAAGGGAGCCGCAATTGTTTTTAATGGGTATCGTATCATTTTTGCTTAAATCCAGTGTCCTGATACAAGTCAAGAAATTACCACAACGGAGCTCACCAGTGCCAAAACTCTCTGCATCCTAGATAGGGCTTACCTAACACTACTAACTACATTAAGCCCACGATTACAAAATCTACAGAGTGCGGTGACATAGAATAAACATAGCCCCTTTTACTGTACGATGTATGTGAAAATCCCCATCGACAGAACAACCAAAACCCAAAATGAGCCGGGGTGCGATATGCATGCTTATTTTCTCTCCGCACAATGCAAATGGCTGCAATACTGTGCAGCAACCAATCTAAGCTGAAATTTTGTAGCGTTCTGAATTATTACAGAATGCATTGACCACAACAATTGAGTGTGCAAGCCGTCCTATGTGCAGATGTGCAGATGCAAATGATGTCTGTAGTAACCCCTTTTTGCTTGCAATGCTAATTTTTATGGAGTGATTGGTTTGCAGGAAATAGATTGCAATTTGAAGTGAAGTGGATGAAAAGGAAGCAAAAGCAAGGTGATTTTTTAGGGAATAGTGCGTTGAACTTCTGCACATTGTTTTTGGAAGCAAGGTTCTAAATGCTCGTGTTGTGTTTAGTAGTGTGGATAACCCTGAAATGACAATTGAGGGTGACATGTATGCAAAATGTGGTAATAGAGACATTGTCTCACGCGAATTGCTTTACAAAATGAAGGAAGAACAGTATTGGTGCTCCAGATACAGACCAATGAGCTAGTAACCAGTCATCCCCACCACAACACACCCACTTAACTGAGTAGTGTAGGAATCTAACCAGATTGGCAGCAATGAATGCACAACACCCAAACCATGGCAAGCGACTTACCTCAAGATGCTGCACAAATTGTATACATGTTTTAAAGCAATGAAAGCCACTGCAGAAATGAGCATACTGAGGATCATCATCTTCCTTTCCTCTTCTAAAGATCTTGGGCTTTCTGTCCCCCTTATAAGGCAGACTGATCGAAGTTGCCAGAATATCTTACCTGAGAAAAGCGAGCTCATCAAAACAGAACACCTCAAACACATTTGGGATTCCTGAAAATAATTACGTACCCACCAAATAAAAAATCCAAGACATCAATAAGGTGGTTTTAATGGAAGCAGTAACCTGTGAGCCTTGAAATAATAGAGCAGACTGTGCAGATGGCATTCACCATTGCAAACTGATACCAGGTTGCAACAAACATGCGACTCAAAAGCTTTCTGTTAGGCATGTATACAAAATGTGTAACTGCAGATAAGCCACGTGAAACAAGGAACCACCATCCTCTTCCAACGATTTTTTCCAAATGACATGTGTATGCTTTCGTGCCATAACAGCTTTCTGCCGCATCAACTTTTTTTTCCCCTTATAGTCTCCTAAACAAACGGGAAAAAATCATTGCCGTAAGAAACTTTAGTTATATGTTCCATAATGCATCTACCAATTTTAAACATTAGGAAACCACCATAATTTTTTGGCTGCTCGTTAACGATTGGTCATAAGATTTTTCTGTTTAAATTTTAAATGGAAAATATGGAAAACCCCAGCAAAAATAGCACGGGCAAATCAGAAAATTTGCAATGAATAGATGAAATTGCAGTTTAGTAAGAAAATCTTTCAAACTATAGCTTAAACAGTCTTCGTGACTCCCGAGAAAGACAATAATAACAAACAAAGCTCAGCGAAAACATTAGTCTCCGCCTATAAATAGGCAGGGACTAATAAAGTGCATTACTATTTTAAGGCACAGGGGTACAAATTGGCTAGGAGTAATTAATTTTGTTGTAGGGAGTAATGACAATTTATGGGATAGAATTACAAATGGTCAGGCACCCAAGCATTTGCAGCAATAGTAGTGGTAAGGTATCAACCCTGGGCTTCAACATGAATACTCCTATCCTTTTAACTTACTCAAGAAGGCAAATGGTCTTCCTAGGCATAGTTACAGAGCTGAGGCTAAGGCCAGTTTTCAGAGTTGATGGTGGCCTGGTATTGGAAGCAGTTAAACTAATTCTTGGTGGAGAATTTTTGGAACCAAGGGAGTGCTACCGGGTCAACTCCGACATCGCAACACGTTTTGTGGCGGCCCTCCTAGACTTACAGGTATCCAAGGGAACGGTCCTTGCTATAGTAAGGTTCCTCATCAAACTAGAGTATTTGGGAAGAGTGGAGGACATGCTAGCAGTGGCACGTCTAGGTGAAGGGATCCCGCGTCTGAGGGATTTATATCTGCTCTTTGTTCTTGGTGGGAGGGTAAAAATATATTCCTTCTTGTTGGATATCTTTGGTACGGGACTGGCACACTATAGGGTATTTGCAAAGCATGGAGTGACGTATCTAATTTTTTTTTGTACCTGGAGCCGTTTCATGGGTGGGGTTGGAGGAATGAGTTCACAAAATTTCTACAAACAATCGCTGATAGAGAATGGTAAGGTGCGATCAGTGGGTGGTTTAGGGGAGAGGGTCCAATAGTCATGCACCCTAACTTTGCGCTTCTAATATCTTATGTTGAAATTTCAAATCACTCTCAATTTTTTACAGCGGCTTATTTGGCAAGTTCTCTGTTTATAACTAAGGTTTCAGGGCCACATCATCAAATATGATGCCACATCAGCATTTTTTTGTCAAGGAGTCCAAAAAGGCCCCAAAACATAGTGAGACCAATACTCGTGCATTACATCATGGGTAGTTGAGCGCTGATGTGGTATCACATGATTGGTTGCTTTTTAGATCAAAAGCATACATTTTGTTTAATTATGGGTAGTCAAATCACAACTATTGGACATTATATAAACAACTATTGGGTATTATAATCACAATTGATTGCAAACTGTTGGACCCTACATGACTATTGGGCCCTCTCCCCTAAAATTTCGATGTGCTCAAATCTTCATTTGGTATGATCTCTCTAGTTTCGATATGTTGATCAACATGGTATGAAAGATATGGTATTCTAGGGGAGATGGGTCTATAGTAGGGATATAAGTAGTCTTGAGTGGGCCCCACAATGGAGCATCTTAATATCCACATGCAAAACACTTTTTTTCCATAAAGTACATAATTTGACAAATCATGTGATGCCACATCAGCAAAACATATTCACATGACATCAAAAACCATGTTGATGTGTTATCATATTTGATGATGTGGCCCTAAAAATAATTGTTTAAAGCAGGTGAGTAGCCAAATAAACTGTTGTACAAAATTGGGACTGATTTGAAATTATTTAGTATGAAATTTAAAAACCTAGAGTTAGGGTGTCCTACTGTGGACCCGTCTACCCTAGTTATTATCAGCTCGTGGGACGTATCATACTCTTAACTTGCAACTCGTATATTTCTTTTTGATAATGTATAGATGTAGCCGTGAGGGGTTTTCAAATTTAGAATAGTATGTAAAGTTGGGAGTGATGCCCTAGTGGTACTGATTGTAAACTCTCGTTTTCTTCAATATAATTACTTGCTTACATATCAAAAAATACTAGAATATGAGAAGGATATTAATATAATTTTAATATTAAATATGAGAAGTTTTTAATAGAAAGTAATAATATAAAATTAGAATTAAATTTAAAAATATAAAGTCAGAATTGTAATACTAAATTATAGAATACTCAAAATCTTAAGAATTCATTATAGATAAGGGGTTGACCCCGCAATGCAACGGTTAAGTTGCAAGGGCAGTAGTTGGGTTGTCTAAATTTAGTGCTTGAAACTAAATAGGATATGGTGGTGGTAAATAGGATATTGAAAGGTGTATAGGAAACTAAATATTAAAAATATTATTATTTTTTCTATTACATTGCGTAGCTTAAAAGTTAAATATAAATATTATTAAGTGTGCATATAGAAGGATTTTCTTATAATTATTTTTTAATTTAAATTTTAAAAATTACATCTTTACTTTAGAAAAAAATATTTTGAGTATAAAAAATTGAACTTCTAGTCTATTCAAAATAGAATTAATAATACTCAATTTCATTACAAATATAAATTAAAAAATGCAAATATAATTATCTACAAAATAACCCCAAAAAAAGTCATTAAACAACATATAAATATCATTATTAATTATCCAACAATCATTACATAACTTTCTTGGCCACACATTAAATATTAAAAAAATATTAGCAAATGGCAGTTGTGTGGTCACTACTTCAAATATTTCAAGCACATTTGATGCTTTAGGGCTTGCATCTTCCAACGATGATATTTCTATTGCTCTTTTTTCAACAAATGGAGCTCCCACACCATGTCTTTCTTTTGCAGGTGGTTTTTACCTCTCCAGGGCATCAATTTTGAGCTTTCCACACCTCCTGTTGATAGTGGATCTTTTATTCTCATGTAGCTCATTGCCCATGCTACCCTTGGTATTAGACCTAGTTTGTTCAATGTTGGTGGTCCTATTCTGATGATTAACCCATGTCCTTTTGTTTGGGGTCTTCTTCCAACATCTATAGATCCTCTTGAGCATCTTGTTGTTGGTGGTGTGAAGCTATTGAGGTGTTAGTTATCTTTTGCAACTATTTCCATCTTTGGGTTTCCTATCCACCCTTTGTTGCATGATAAGATCCAACCTCTTCCTTGTTCACAATCCTCCCCTATGGTGGTTTTTGGATTGGAAATTATTGGACACAAGGATTTTTACCTTCATCAAGGTTTGATTTGCAAAGTCAACAACTTCCGACCACCTTTTTTCTAACCTTCACAACTGAATCTTGCAATCCTCAAAGCCCCTCATTGATGGTAAGATCAAGATTTTCCCTTGTGGCAAGGGATTTTTCATTATATCCTTTACCTCTTCATGCTAGAGTGAGGATATTAAATCACCTAATTATTTATTATTAGGACCTATAAACACTAGCATGCTTAATCTTACTTAGGTCATGCATTTTTTCTCAATTCATATGATTAAGATAAATGCCATGATTTAATTAAATCCTCACCTAGAGCTTTTACTAGGGTATTTTTATCCTTTATCAAGAACTTATTCATTGTATATTATCACACTCATTATTATTGCATCAATAAAATTATTTGGATTTATGGAAAATCAATGGTTTTTTCTTTATTCTATGATGGAGTGCTTTGGTTGCAAGTGATATCTAAGAGTTGTGGTGTCAAATCATGAACTTCGCCACTTTAAAGGGCAGAGATGTAGTGCTTGATAGTTGGTTTTGGTTGTGGGGAGATCACTCTCTTGGTCAAGCCTTGGACTACCTCCTTCAATCCCCTTATGAAACTCTAAATGCTACACTTATGTGGGTTCAACTTTTGAATCTCCTCTCTAGTTTTGAGAAGCTTATTTCTATAAGGCCATTGGTAATGCTATTGGTCCTTTTTTCAAGGTTGACTCTACTGCTTCCTACATGGGTCACTCTATGTTTGCTCACATTCTAATGGACATTGATATCTCCAAACCTCTTCATGGGGATGTTGTTTTGATGATGGGGATAGGCCTTGGACTCAATTTCTTGACTATGAGGGCATCCCCTTTAGATGTAGATGATTTTTTTCCATTGGACACCTAGCTTTTGATTGTCTATTCTTTTGTCATATGGACATGACATAATGGAGAAATGCCTGTAATGATCACTTCACTATTTATGCTTCTATTTTTTTGGTTGATGGTTCCTCTCAGAATGATGAGTCATCTCAAGAGGTTGGATCTTCTCTTCTAATGTTTTTTTCTCTTGCAATTGGGGCAAGTCCTACTTTTTTTGCTCCATCAACTCCTATTGGTGAGTCTCACCCACCTTCTACTCTATTTTCTTAGTATGTTATTCCATTGGCTTCAAATCTACGTTGGCCTACTCCTAAGGTAATTCAACATTTGGCTACTTCAACTCAAGATTCCTTTGGACATGTTGTGCCCATAAATGGGCCCTCTATGGTGTAATCCCCCTCACTTCGTCCAAACCTAAGCACTTGAAAAATAATATTTTCTAAACATATGTATAAAGGAAGAAAAAATTTCTCAAAATTTTCCCAATATCATACTAGAGTGAGGGATGTGAGATTGAATAGAGTTGGATCTAGCATTGTTTAGTTGGTTCCTCAAGTATACTCCTTTGTTTCAAGTATTTTGGTTGTCATTATGTTGGTTTGTACTTGGCAACTTGGTTGCAACTACGTATTAGTTCCAAAGGCCATTGTTTTTTATCTCTACATATGAGCTCTCTTTGCAATAGGGTTGGGACCCTTGTTTCCCATTTTATCTAATAAAAAAACTAGTATGAGTTTTAAAAGGATTTTTTATTTATTATTTTTTATTATATATCAAAAATTAAAACTTTGCAAATCAACTTGAGGAGAAGTGTTTGTTCTCCCTTCCTAAGATACCTATTTAAATGGGGTAACTACTAAAGTTATCAAAGATGTTATGCCATATAAAAAATGGCATAGAAGAAAGCCCTCTATCACTCATTTTTGAGCTTTAAGATATATTGCTTGGGCTCATATTTCAAATGAGAAAAGGAACACACTAGATCCTAAAAGTCACGTATGTATGATGCTAGGGTACTCAAAAGTCTCCAAGGTTTGGAGATTATGAGATCCTTCAATTTTTTGATGTCAATATATAGAGAGAAGTTATATTTGATGAATTAGCACCTTATAAAATTCTAAAACTTGATGCTTTGAAGGAATTTCATATTTTCCCTACAAATATGTTTAAGAACTACATTTGTTATTTCTTTCAATGGTCCTATAGAAGATTGACAAGTTCTTCATCAACAAATTTTTTTCTTAATGTCAATCAAACTATAATGCATATGAGACTAGGGGAGATAATATTTTGATCATTTTGTTATGTGTTGATGACCTTATCCTCACATGATATTTTTCAAGGACAATTGATGAAATGAAGAAGTACCTTAAGGGAGAATTTGAAATGATAGATCTTGGATTACTACACTATTTCCTTGGAATTTAGGCGACTTAGAAAGATGAAAAGTTTGTCTCAACCTAAGTATGCTTTGGACTTGCACACCAAATTCAATATGCTTAATTGTAATATTTTTGTGACTCCCTATTAGCTGGATGTGAAGCTTTATACTGAATGTACTTCACCCCTTGTTGATGTGTCACTTTACAAATATTTAGTTGGGAGTCTTATCTAACTCTTATTGGATCTAGTTTTTTATCATAGTTATTTTGGTTTAAATAGGGAATTAAATATATGTTATGTACAATGTACAACTTCTATGTGATAGAGGGCTTTCTTCTATGCCATTTTTTATATGGCATAACATCTTTGACAACTTTAGTAGTTACCCCATTTAATATATAGTATGTACAATGTACAACTTCCCCCAAAAAATTCCAAAAATTCCTTGGCTTGAATCATACATTTTTTCATTTCAATCAATGGCACGTTCTTTCTTTAGTTAGTCTGTTAGCTTGAGGTGCGTAAGAGATAGTTCTTTACCAAACAATCACATGTTCATAAAAAAAGCTCTTAACTCATTCATTTCATAGTATCCCCCTCTATTAAATCCACTTCTAATAAAGTATCATAATTTATTTTCTACCATTGATTTGAATCACATAAACTTCTTGAAAACTAGAGATTTTTCTTTCAAAAGATATATCTGACACATCTTAGTGTGATCATCAATAAATGTAAGAATGTGCCAATTCCTAGATAGTAAAGGTTAACTCATGTATCATAGATCAAAATGAGTAAGCCCAAGTGGCTTGGGAACTCTCCAAGCCTTTTTCCTTTGAGAAAACTTTCCTTGTGATATTTATTGAACACACATTCTTTGCATATTCCTTAGCATTCCTTCAATAATGGTAGCCCTTATACCATTTTTATTTGTCCATCAGTTGTATACTCTAAAAATTGAGGTGCCCTAACCTCTTATGTCATAATTGGATATCTTCACTTGCTCTTGAAACTCAAGCAAAAGGTCCTTCACCTACAAACATCATGAACTTATAAGACTTATCCTTCATATCCAAATATCCATGTTTTGTAATACAAAAGTTGTTAATATCCGTCATAACAAATTTCTTTGGCCATAACTATATTTTTTCATTGTCTTATTTGATGTGCCAATAGCAAGTTCATACCAAATTAGGAACATGATAAACATCATATATGAAACCATTATTTAGAATTACATCTCCATTTCCAACCATAGGTATGGAGGAATCATTTGCAACAAGAGCTTTATCTACCTTTGGGAAGCTAAGGATTGAGAAAAGAGAGGCATTATTAGATATATGATGTGTACAATTATAACCAAGAATCACTTTGAGAAGTAGTAGTGTGAAGAGAATGCATCATCTAAGTTTTTAGTGTTTCTTCCTTTGCTTCATCCTTCTTCACATATCTAGTCTTAAATTCTCTTAGCTCTTGTAGTTTTGATTTTTTTCATTGTCTTAATCCTTCTTTTGATGACAAGCATGGAGTTTGTGTCCATATCTCATAATAGGTTTGATAGCTTCCACCTCCTCTACTTCTCCCTTGTGAATAGGCATTATTCCTTAGTTCTTTATTCCTTTGTTACCTCTTCCTCTTTCAAATGAGTTATCCTTCATCTCACTTCATCTTTATATATTTATAATATGAACTTATGGATCACTCCCAATATGCCCAAACCAAATGAGCTTTTTATGCTCCCTAATTAGCATTTTACATGAATCGTCAAAAGAAACTTGAGATTTGAACACCACCTTGTCTATAATGAAGAGAGAAGATCCATACATGACTTGAGAGTATCACAATGTCCACTCATTGGTTATCCTTCTTTCCATAGTTTGCTCCACATTCACCTAACTAATGATAAATGTCTTTGATCTTTGATAAAATCTTTATCTTATCAAAATTTACATGATCAATTTGGCAAGATCAAGTTTGATTAACTCCCTCTCAAGCTTGTATGCTTGGGTATCATCATGTACATAAAAAATGTTCTTCAAAATATTCCACACTTCCTTTGGACACTCAATCACCACATTCCTTACAATCATCATCCTTTGTATGTCCTTCAAATTGATGTATTCTAGAACTTATCCTTCATCCTTTGGCTAGAATTCAGAGCCAACAACAACTATCCATATGCCTTCTACCCTTAAGAACTTCATCGAGAGTCCAATCTCAATAGCTAGTACCAATTAAGGGTTGTGCAAGAAAACCCTTATCTATTTTCTTCTCACACTCTACTCCTACAATCCTCAAAGACTTTATTTCTCGTCCCCATGTGGTAGTTCTCAAATACATCTTTTTGATGATATTAAAAAGTTCAAGTTTTGACTTCATTTGCCCAAATTATGGCTTCTAAAAAATTCATAAAATTTCCCTCCAAAAAACAATAATTTAAGTAACTAAATTTTTAAAAACCCTTCCACCAATTGGATCACACCATGTGTTAGCCTTAACTGGCCACTTCCAAATCCTCCTTAATTTTCAAAGGCATGCCCTAAAATTGTAAATTCAATGTCTAAACTACACTTGCTTTGTTAAGCTCCTTTGGTCATGCAATAGAAACCCTAAATCCAAATGATGAAACCATCTCAATCTTGTTAATTGTCTTCCTCAATCTAACTTTTTTTACAACCTAGCCTCACAACAACTTTGATATCATAGGATGTCCTTTTGTTGTGCAATATTCACTTTGTGAATTTGTGATAACTCTCACAAGGTATGGTGGCCTTTGAACCAAGGGTCAATCCCTCAACTATAATACAATATTATAATCACCAAACATTTACGATTAGGGGAGAGGATCCAGTACCTGAGCATGTTTCAATAGTTGTGATAGTAGTTGTTTATAAAATTCCCAATATTTTTATCTATATTGGACCAATACTTGTGTCTTTAAAGTTGTTAGTGTTGATGATGACTACCCATAGTTAAACAAAATGTATTCATTTGATCTAAAAAGCAACCAATCATGTGATTCCACATCAATGCTCAATAAAACATGTTGTGAATGCACAAGTATTGGTCTCACTTTTTTTTTTGGGGCCTTTTTGGGCACCTTGACAAAAAGCATGTTGATGTGGCCCTGAAACCTTAGTTATAAGTAGGGGACTTGCCAAGTAAGCTGCTATAAAAAATTGGGAGTGATATGAAATTTTCACCTAGGATAATTAGTAGTGCAAAGTTAGGGTGCACAACCACTGGTTCCTCTCCCCTAGATCTATAAGCATCTATTCAAATTAAGAAAGAAAAACACTATTCAAGAAGTAGCAAATTGAAATATTGGCAATGTCTAAAGACACCAAATGATACCGTAATCGAAGAGTTTTTGAATTTCGTGATTGAGCGTGTAAGAAGAAAAATATGCTTTGCTTAATAGACCTCCTAGAAGATGGAGAACACCCACATCTCATAAAATAAACCTATCCACATGAATTTCAAATTGTAAAGAACATAATACTTGTCCCAATGAACCAGCTATGATCTATCACTTTAATTAGCCCCTACAATTAATCTTTGAAAACACATAGATTGAAGTTTACCTCATTGCTTAGATCCTTGACATTAATTAGACTTTTATTCAACTCAAAAATGGTAAATGCAAGATATATTTGCATAGAAAATGTAAGCAAGACCTATGTTCTTTCTAGAGGCTACAAAGGAAGACTTTTTATGGTGGTTAGCATAAATTGAACTATGGTGTCATTGCAATTGTATAGAATTGTATTCTAGTAGTGTCATTGGCATATATTGTGCACAACACCCTTAGTCAATAAAATTTCAAGCCCTTTTAAGAAGGTTTACACAAGGTTGTCCCCAAGACATAGAGAGCTCATATATCCTTGCAATTCTAGAGGACACAATGCTTTGTAAGGAGGCCCTAGGTCCTAGGGATGTTTGTTGAACCCTAAAACAACTAAGGTTATTTGTGACATCCTTCAATTGTCCTTGTGACATTCAAAAGTCCTATGTTTTTTTCTTAAAACATTTGTATTCGCTTTTTAAAGGAAAATAAAAACATCAACACCCGTGAGGTGTCCCCGTGCACCTTATCAAAACATTAATCCGCCCCCTATAACTAAACCAGCCACCCATTTGCAACTCAATTACCACAATCAATTTGCATTTTCCACTTGCTCTATTAACAATTGCATATTTCATATATGCCTATTGTTGAACATTTATTCATTTTATAGGCTTAGGCCTTTTGTGGTGTATAGAAATTGATAAAATTTTAATTTTTCTAATGCTCCTATACTTGAATCTTAGAACATTTAACATTGAATTTCAAATCTGGAAGCAATATGTGAATGTCTAAACTTGAATCTCGATGTCATGTATAGGGAAACATGTGCATATTTGTGTTTGTGTATCATACCCAACTTAGTGTTGGTGTTAGTTTCGGTTTAAATAAAACCATTAAACTAAATCAATCCAACTTGGATGCACTAGCAAGCCAATACTAGGATTCATGTGTGATCTACTTTCAGCAAATCAAGATTGTTGCACAAAGTCACCATCCCCCCTCGCCCACACCACCCCTCCCCCTTCCCCCATTAATTCTCTCCTATTGGTTAAGTCCTTAACCAATCAAATCAAGATTGCTGCACAAAGACACCATCCCTATTACACCCCGATTGTATAGCTACTATTGCATAGGGCAATTGATTGTAATGATTGAATCATTGAGATGAATAAAACATGTTTCTTGTTATCAATATGAATGTGCTTCCATTTAATGATTGTCTCATTTAAATGTTACTTCTATTGATGTTATCCTTGATGAATGTTGCATGCAAAGTTATTGAGTAATGTTTATTCTAACTTTTGAGATGTTTCATGTATACTGCTTATGTTGTGAACATATGACTCTCGTTAGCGTGTTATTGGATGCAGGTATGTGGACCATTCCTCCATGCGGAGGGGAAGTATCACTCGGGAGAGGAGCTTGGTCGGGTAATCAGTAAAGTAAACTATCTGAGCACACACACGTCACTGTAGTTTGGGAGAACCAAGTCAGTTATGTTGGTCCAGATAAGTCATCCATAGCTCATACATTGGCATTAGGAGTCTTGTTTACTTCTTTACGCTTTTGTGAGTGATATTTATCTGTATATATGTCTTGTTGTATTACGATCATTATGATGGTAATGTGAATGGATGTAAATGAATAGGTTAAGTGGGTATATATATACATATATAGTATATACATGTATCCATATGTATATACCTATCGATACAAGCATACTTTGGCAGATGGATATGCTCATATGGTTGCATCGATATGGTGTACTTACACATACATGTACATTAAGGAATATACTGGTATATATATGTATATATGCACACTTCCTTTATTATATGATATTAATATTATTATTATTATTATTATTATTGCCCTATGAATTTGCATATATATATATATATATATATATATATATATATATATATATATATATATATATATATCAAGTTTATGCTAACTGGCTCACGATATATTTATATATTTGTTAAATATCTATATATATTAATAATGCTCGGGTATATATATATATATTTAAAAGACTATAATAATATTTATATAATAAAACTTATAATTATTTTCTAATGGAATTATAGTTTATATTAAATCTTTCAACTTTGGAAATAGAATTATTTCCAAATTAATTTAATATCAATTCTCAATTTAAGAAAATCATTATTCTTTAAATTGATCTCAACATAGGAAATCGATTTATTTCCTAACTTTTGAAATATTTACTTATGACTATGGAAATCGGGTTTATTAAACCCAGTGGATTATTAATCACCAACCATGTAAATTGAATGATTTAAAATGATGTTGCCCTTGGCAAAAGGAAAATTAAATGCGTCATACTTGATATGGTTGAAATTGAAATATTTCATATCTAAACTATTGAAACTTTAGAAAATAAAGTTGAAATATGCGACTAAGGAAATACACGCCTAAAATGCACAGCCATGACCAAGTTGTAGGGATGGGAAATGCAGCCTGTATGTTGTCAATAGGGCCATAAATGTAGGCAAAGTGGTTTGCAAATAACCATGACCATTTCCTGTGAAATGAATCACCCGCTAGATTGTTAGATTGGCGCCATTTTTGGAGACGCCTATAGGTGTCGATTCTCCATTTTTGAACATGTGGAAGTTTGAAATGTTCTTTGTTTTGTTGTCAAGAAAGGAAGGTCGGCTCACCTCTTTGGAGCTATGTATGCAGTACAATCCCGCCACATTCCATGTTGAATTATTCAAAACATAGTTCTGTCAAGTTACATGCCTGTAAGAATGGAAATTTGTTGGGCTAGGGGCTCTATAAATAGTCGTCCAGTTCATTCTTCAAGACTCGCTTATTGTGAATTTTATCTGACTTCTGGAGATATATCTTTTGAGCTTATTCTTCTAAGAATTGTATTCATATCTAAGAGTTGAGAACAAAGGAATTACCAGTCCATTGTTATTAAAATATATGAGTTTTATCTATATTCAGTTATAACCAATAACAGACTGAATATTCACCATTTGAGGAGTATAATTATGAGTGAGAGATATAACAACCTGAGAGTTTATGCTGAGTGAAAAAGGCAGCAGCTTGAGAGGAAACTGCCAGTTGATTAATTAAGTTGAGGCACTGTGAACAAAGATTGAAATTTCATCATTTGAAGAAAAACTTAAACAAGGCATGGGATATTCTTCTACTACTGTTTCAATAGTAATTCATTATATATTTCTGGAAATACATTTACTGTTGTGCATAGATAGATATTTGCATTGTGATCTGTATTTCTATTGTGAATTGAAAGTGATTTAATTCTACGAATTGCATATAGTTGCACTGAAGAAGTAAATTGTTTAAAAGATGAATATGCAATCTTGTTGTGTTTTGTATCAATTGTATGATCTCCATATAAGGGGAATATGATTGTAATTAGTTACTAAATACTAGGACGGAAATGATGGCATTGAGTCAAGTACAACTTAAGTTATTAGGTATATGGTTGTAATTAGTTACTAAATAATAGGACGGAAATGATAGCATTGAGTCAAGTACAACTTAAGTTATTAGGTATATGGTTGTAATTAGTTACTAAATAATAGGACGGAAATGATAGCATTGAGTCAAGTACAGCTTAAGTTATTAGGTTAACTTAGTTAAGCTTGTGATACTCCTACGATAAAGATTTCCAGTATAGGAGGGGAAGTTGTAAGTTACTTGTTATGTTGTTTCATTTCTAGTAGTTTAGTTTGTTGTAGGTAACTATGGGATGACATATTACCAGTGAAGAACCAAACCTATGTGTAATGTAAGATAGCCTTAAGCCAAATTGGCCTTGAGTAGTGTTTATGATAGATGACCTTCATTCAAAGTATTGAATGAGATCACTTTGGCCAAAGTAGTGCAAGGTACATCATCCACTTAGACTGTGTGATATATGAGACTACACTGTCAATTCATCGTGATCCTTTATACTAGTTCGAGATTGTGAAATAGCAAGGTTCTAGTTGTGTAGGACAGCACTATGCTCAGTTGGGTTGTCATTACCAGATACTCTACCAATCTTTTTGTTCTAAGGGAGGGCCATTTATCGAATGATAGATGTGCGGGGGACCGCATTAAGAGTTTGTGGTTGGCGGAAAAGCACCTGAGTGATGCTTCTCCTCCACAGCAGGCAACAAATTACACCAAGATTTGAAAAGGAAGGAACCTAAACCATCTTACTACTATTTGTTCAAAAACTCTTTGAGCTATGTATGTATCTTTATGTTTTTGTACTATGATGTTTTCTTGAAAAGAAAAGGAATAAAATGTTGAAATGTGTTTTTCATATTTATAAATGAAAAGAAAATTTTTATTGCAATGGCATTTACTCGTTATCTTTACTTGTTGATGTAAAATTAACATCTTTTTACTTTATGAACGAACTAGATCGTTACAATCCCTCCCCCATTAATTCTCTCCTATTGGTCAAGTCCTTAACCTCCTCTCACTGGTTGTGGACCTTTAGGCAGGCCAAGGGAGAGTAGTCCTATCTATATAGTACACACGTGCACATACAAATTTGTACATGTTTCAATCTCCGTCACAACAAGATTCAAGTTTAGACATTCACATAATGCTTCAAACTTGAGATTTAATGTTGAATGTTCAATGATTCAAGTATAGTAGAAAACTTAAAATTTAATTCTCATTATGCCAAATGGCCTCGAGCTGCAAATGCATAAATATATGTACTGTCATCTCCAACAATGGCCTCCTGGACTACCATCCCATCCTAGAAACAGCGGAGAATATAGCCTTAAAGTAATGCCATTAAAAAATAGTTAAATGAACCAGCATATGACTTTTATTAGATAAACTAAATAATCCCTTACTTTTGCTCAAATTAGCTAAATGTATGGTATACTAACCAAATTCAATTAAGAGGACTAAAATATTTTTTGATCTCCTACAGAGGATGGTATTGAGATATAGCATTTGGAGCATTTTTTAAATGCATGTATAACAAATATGTTGGACAATACCACAGTTTCTCACTATTAATGAATTTAGGATGTAGCTTTCCTGATGCTATTTTTTATATCCAGTAAGCAATATGAATAATAGAGCATGTAAACCTAATCCAGATTAGCCCCAAGAATTCTTCCTAAAAATGTCTCATAAGTGCAGAAATCTCAGATGCACTCTAGAGCTCCAAAATGCAAATAGTGTTTATTTCATCTTAAAAATCAAATATGTCAGCCACACCATGACATAAGCTTTCTCATTCGCCAGGTAACTTTACTTGGCAATTCTTAATATGATAGAAACTTGTGCATCAAGGAAATTCCTCATGTAAACTAACAAACAATTACCACAATGTTTTAAGCCTATATGTTAAATGACTGTTAAAAAGGAAAATATATAAGGCCATATTTTGAAAATGGCAGTATATGGTTGTGCCAAGATGAAAGATTTTTTATGGATGATTAAAAGCAATAGTGCAATTCCCTAGAAAATGTATTTTCAGAGAATTCATTTAAGGAACTCACCCACTCCATAAAGTACTGCATTATTCAATACAAATGTCTATTGTAATCTGCAAATCAATTGACGGAACTTTTATTGACAGTAAACAGTTCAGCCATTAATGCATATAAACAGTGGTAAGTGAAATTCAACCTTACTGTGAAAATTGTTTACCTACTGTGGTGTAAAAAATATTTTTTTGGCACACAGCCTTCTGTCAAACTTATCTAATGTTTTGCAGTGTGTATCTTGCAAGAACTTGTGAAACCAAGTTCTTTATCAATCTGCAAGTAATGCCTTCAAACTAATCAGACTCTATTATCATTGAATCCTTCTCAGTCATAAATACTAAATACCCACCTACTAAGATTTTCCCATGCATGCTACATCTTCTTTGGAAATAGAATAATTTAAAAAAGTGTACAAAATGGAAATGAGCTATAAGGCTTTGGTTTCACCCAAATACCAGATATGGCCCTGTTTCCATCTATCTCCAGTATAATGATCCTCTGACTGCTAAGAATTTGGCAAAATTGTATGCTTGAATAGCTGCCAGATTGCCGTACCAAAATTCGGCAAGACAAACCGTCAGTGTGTTCAAGCAAAGCAGTTTGAAATTGAAGAGATAATCAGTATTTACTTTACATTGTACTAGCTCAACTTAAAAGGAAGAAACTGGGGAAGAAAATTTAATGCTACAATTCTACAAATTCCAAAACCCACAACATAATTGAACACAAGGTTTACTAAAAAAATGATGATTTGCAAACTGCCTCCGTCCAGAAGTGAGAACTAAAAATAGAGCTTTGTAGAATCCTTTCCATAACCCTGTAGCAAAAAGAGCAGCAAGAACTTAGAAATAATAGCACCCATATAAAGGTGACAAAATGCGCGAGCATGTATGGTTTGTGTAAAACAAAAGTCATCAACTAATAGAATTTTGTGCAGACTCTGGATAACAAAGACAATAACAAAATAACAGAAATGCACAGGACCCAAAAGATAACATACCTTCTAGGAGAAAAGCTATAAAGGATCACGGTGCAAGCCCAATGGAAGTCATTCCTACTTCTTTAAAGGAACAATGACATCTAAATTTTTCTCAAGAATCCACCCTGGAGGATAAGCTAGTGCCGGAGCTTCCAAGTGTAGATGCCAAACCATGACTTTTGAACAATCATTTGGCAACCCTTCCATCTGACTTTCATCTTCTACAACTTGTTCAATGAAACTTGTCTCCTGCAATAAGATGCGAATCAGTGCATTCTGTTAGATATACTAATATCATGCAACATGATAGTGGGGGGCAAAATGGGCATCTCTTTCTGACTAGAAATTAATGTGCGCATAAGGCAGGTATGCTAAGCACAATGAGAGCAGCACAATCAAATTGAAGGAAGAGAATTATTAATTTAAAACAAAAATTATATATTTAAGCATGCAACTGAGGTGGAGAGAAACTTGAAAAAGATTAATGACAATGGATCTAAGAAAAAGAAACACTACTGACTTGGAATCCTTCTTTAACTGTATCCAACTGTCTAATAGGCTCCTTTGTACGACGATGCCACCTTTGTGGATCCCAAAGAATGGTGCTATTGAATGCAAATCCTGACATATCAACATGAAATCTGCGTAGTTTTTTGCTTTTTTCATTTGTGTGCCACCCGATCACTTGACTTTCATTGCATACTGGACCTTCCAAGATTGCCTTATTTTTACTATGAGCAAGCATGCCAACTGGCCATGTACCAAAACGCCTGCAAATCACACTTCAAGCTGTCACATAAAAAATAATAAATACCAACCCAATCTGTACATCTATTAGCCCTGATATATTGCAAAACAAATGCATTATTTAAATTTCAGAGTTGGATCCAGAATTCAAACTGTGGCTATAACTCCTGTGCAACTTTTCTTCGACAATTGAAATTTACTAAGTTTATTCACTGTCTTAAAATGCTTGCACCCACATACATTCAAAGCAACAATTCCTATTTTTGGGTAATTCATGCAAAGTTTAGGGGACTTCGCAAAGGCAGTGGCACCTATGCAAGGTGCTAACATGGGATGAGAGGATGTCAAGGCACACGGAGAAGAAGATCCAACCCTAACTTTGGGACTTCGTAAGGTCAGTGTTCCTATGCTGTAAAACAACACAAGATGAGAAAGTGAGGGGCCAACGCTTCCTAAAGATAGGATGATGCCATGGATTCTCAAATCAGCAGTTCACACTAAATAGAATAATAACTATGTCAGAGAATGCATACAGTGTAAAGGTCAAAAAGAAGTACATTCAGAAAAGTGGATGAAGAATTAACAAATGTCATATGATAGAGAGTTTAGAGTTAACAGATATGTAATGTTATGATGTACTTTTATTTGATAGGAGTAAACACACAAGTCAGAAGATAGAGCAGAACCCCACTAGAGAAAAAAAAAAGTATGGTTGTTGTAAAGAATGACCAAGCATACAGTACGCCCAATTGGCTTTATTATTAGCTAGTTTATTCTTCTTTCTGAGAAACTAGCTACATATCACACAACCTAACTAGAAGAAACTAGCTAATAATAAAAGCAATAAGGGAGTCCTCTTGAATCTAAACAAGACAACGTTCAGTTAAACTGTTCAATAATGGAACAAAGGGAAGGCTACATGGTTGAACAAATCATCAAACATCCCCATAAAACATTCAAGATGATCCTTAATTTGTTTAGAAGTGGTGTTAAGTAGCAAAAAGTAAGCACTATCAATGTCAAAAATAAAAATATTATTGCTTAGACTAGGTTGCTGCCATCCCTTAAATTGGGGGAATGGTAATAGGATAGAGGAGGAAATTAAAATAACTGCAGCATCTGAAACAACTGTGTAAGATTAGGACGCAGAGTTTGTGTCTCTTGATTACAAAGCAAACCAAAAAGTTAAAAATTGCTGTTGAGGAAAGCGTGAAATCAAAATCCGGCAATGGGTGGACAACAAAAAACTGGTAAGTGTTTGAGGAAAATAATAAATGGTATAGATCGTAAGGAAAGTCAAGCAAATACATTAGGTTCCAACTATAAAGGAAACACACTTCTTGTAGTGAAGATGTAGACCAATGGAGAAAAAGAGTAAAGTTCTTATGAACACCTGCACCAAAATGAACATCAGGACTATGTTAAGAGAGTTGAAGCGAGACTTGAAGCTGGTAACTCTTAATCTCTTGGTGTGAGGGAGAAGTTAAACTATTTAAGCCAATGCTAATTCATAACCTCAAAACTATGAGCTCTTTAAAGGCATGATTTGGGTATTTATGTGAAGTTCTAGGTCATACACAGAACATAGTAATGGAAACTTAAAAGCCAATGGAAAAATAATTGGAAATGATGGTCAGATTTGAACAAAAGCTAAAGCACAGGCACAGATAACTTCAATACAAAAATAAAAAATAAATAGCAGAGACCATGTGAACTATCAGGAAAACAGCTCAAGCTCAAGTTGAGTATAAAGAAACCTGCAATCAACACAACTATCAGTAATAAGATAGACATCAAACAGGATGGCCAAATCTTTATGAATTCTTGTTTGATTTGAATCTAGTCCCTTCGAAGTCCAGAGATTTCTATTTTAAACAATAAATGGTGGCTCTGACTGCAAAGATGGATTTAATCTGATAGTTGATAAACTCTTGGTAGCAGCTATGATATTTTTGTGAATATCTTGGAGGACTAAATACTTGGGAAGTGAGTCCAGTCAAATCTGAAATGGGGTTTACTAGAGGGGCCTCATTTTCTAGAATTTTAACAATATGTTTAATGCAGGTCCCTCTTTTCTTGCAAGGAGAGTAAAACAGGACAAAAAAATAAAATCACTGCAGGAATAATTAAGACCAAATTAAAAAATTGCCCCTCCCTGCTATTTGCATTTCCATTAGTCATATAAAATACTAAATAGTCATTCATTAATTCTGAGAGCACAGAAAGGTAATTTCTAAATGTGACGTCAATGTTTAGAAAAAATTTGTGTTACAGAACTGCAGAACAGAAATCATTTTACATCACCACTCAAAATGTTTTGGTTGAATGTTTCAGACATGCACGAAAGAAATAAACATTTTCTCCAAATACAATAAAACACTTGTAAATCGCAACAAAGATAGAGTGAAGAACACAAGGAATCATGTTATCAATAAATTGAATTCATGTTAACCTGTACATGCCCAAGAAAAACAAGTTTGGTAAGGGTTGTAATATCTAAAATGAAAAATTTAGCCCAAAAAGAAATTTACGAAGGCATATAATATGAAAGACAAACAGATATGAAGATGAGATCATGAGAATATGTCAAACCTAATATCTCTCAGTTGCTCAAACAGCTCCAGTGTATACATGTTATCATCATCTGCAAAGTACACAATGCCATCAAGCCGATGCTGCTCTATGTGAGCAAGAGCTGTGTTCCGTTGATGAATGCCACGATCTTTGATATTTGTCACATTCTTGTCACAAACAAGGTGCCTATACATTACTCCTGTCTTCCTCAACAAGTCTGCTGTTTCCATGGACTGAGCAGGCATCTCAACAACAATCCAGAGAACAGGTGGTGCAACAAGCCTTAAAGTGTGAGCTAGCCTATTCAAATAAAATGCCTGAAATGCACGGTTGTAGGTTGGAGTCACAACAATAAGCAATTTGCGGGGAACAAAATCTAAGATCCGAACTGGCGATAATCCAACGAAAGAATCCATCTTCTTACTAGATACAGCTAACACGTCCGCCTCTTTCTCCTGCTGAACCTCTAATTCTAACTTATTTGCGCTCTCCACCTTTATAGCTTCAATTGTCCTTCCTCTGTTTCCAACTTGGTTAAATTCTTGCTGGGGATTTGTCCCTTCTGTTGTCTTGGTTTCAAATGCAAAATCTTGGTGTTTGGAGGCAAGATTTATAGAAAAGGTCTCCATGCTAAAAGGGGTGAACCCAATTAAAATCCCAAGAACAAAACATAGGAGAAAATGAAGCAACGGTCTCTTCCAAACCTGCACTTTTGCCTTAGATCTCTCTGACGACCGGCATGATTTTGATGGATGAATGCCAATTAGAAAGGCACGAACATACGAAACCACAACCCAAACTGGTAGAAAACCAATTGAGGAGAAAACAGAGGCTGTAGTCGGCAGGGCAGCTGAAGAGGAATGACACAAAGGAGATGAAAATTTGTGTGAAGGCGATGAAACAGAAAACACATCTCCATTTTGGATGGAACGTTCATGTGTTGCTGGAGATAGTGTTCTCCTAATCGATGCCATCATCTCCAAAACCACCAGATTTAAAATCTCAACAATACCCAAACATTCATTTACCCAACACTGCGACAAATGCAACCCATAACCTCACGCAAGATTTCCCAAGCAAATAAAAAATGCCAAGAATTGGAACAAGCTCACCAGGAACCTTGTGGAGTTACTCTTCCAATCTTCAGAGTCTTAAAACTGCTTCTTCAAACTAACAGTAGAATTTTCACTGCAAATAACCACCTTGAACTGAATGATCAATGATTCCACAGCTCAACTTAATCCTCCCTACCACTAAGAAAAGGAAATTAAAATAACAGTTCTACTTGCATCGGCTTGCCAACTTTAGCTGAATAATACATTCACAGGTTAACTATATTACAATTTAACCCTAACCCTGTCTTCTACTTGTCGAAGAAATAATATCTCTTCTGGGCGACAGTTAAGGAAAGAGATTGATTTTTGGATATACAAAAGACTTGAGGGTCTTTGATCTTGCTAAATTTGGCCAAAACGAGAACAAATTTGACAGCTAAAATACTTTTCTTCACCAGATTAGCTTGAATTTGGAAAAAATCATCATTTATAGCTTACTATTTCAATCAAGTAAAGCTACAGAATAGGAAACGCATTCTGAATCTTGCAGCGCGTTTCAAATGACTTCAAAAAGCTCGAAAAAAACCTAATCGTACTGCATGACATAAAAGTGCAAAAAATGACAGCATACTCGTATCCTGCCATAATCCAACATCTGCAGCATTAATTCCTTCCAAGGCCTCGAGATTTTCTCACTAATTCCAAGGTTTTAAGCCAGAAAAACAACCAGAACGCTAATAAAATAGCCCAAATGACCCCGATTGCCACCAAATTTTAACAAACAAATTAATGCTGGAGTCGATTAAGTGCATAGAAACCAAAGAATCCCGTAACTTTGAAGCATTGAAAGATTGGGAACGAATTTAATACCGTAATGGGTAAATTTAATCTTTCAAAGGCAATACTTCACCAAATTAAACACGATTTTTCGCATCCGGCAGCTTGAAAGATCAGCTAACACTTAAACTCGATTGGTACCTAATTGGCCTGAAAGTTTATACTCCCTGTAGATCTACTTGTACTTCCGATAAATGCCCAGTTTTATGAGGCGTGTTTTTTCTGTGTTCTTGGTTTAGTTTTAAAGTTTTACAATGAGATTACCTCGCTCTACATAAAATTTGAAGTCCGCTTTATAAAAGTCTTAATGATACTAAAAATATAGTTTTTGAGGGCCCCACATTAAAATAGGTTAGAAAGTTGTATTGACGTGAGTGGGCATTCAGGACTGCGGTTAAGCACGCAAACCACGCGATTTCAATAGTTTCGAATTTTGTAAAGAAATAAATCGCTTTACATTAATCAGATGTATTAATAAGTATATAATTAAATTAATTAGTGTTGGAATAAGTGGGAATTAAATAAAAGGATTAGAAGTATTTAATTTTAAAAGTGGTTATGGAAGAATATTATAGATATGATGAATTGATTCATTTCAATGATAGTTACATCTATAATATTAGAAAATGTTGTGGTCTAGATCTAAGTATTGTAAGGTTGATTGTCGATCCATCAAAGTGTACGCTTGTAAACTCATTCATCTTTTTATTTTCAATAATTGAGTCCATCAAGGTGGTGTCTAGGAATACTATTAGGGAATTTATTGACTTAATAAGTGAGTGTGTTTCTTAGGTCAACTTCATTGGCAAGTCAAATTAACAAAGATGAGTGATATTGAAGACATCATTCATCCACGTAAATGGCCTATATGCAAATGTAGAATTGATTTTTTGTATTCCTTTAGAAATTAAAGTGTGATTTAATGATTTTCTCCTTTTAATCATATGTGAATTAGTTGCACATTGAATGTCTTTAGTTATCATGAGATAACATGTTACACAAATGCATGTTAAGTTTGTCTATAACAACCAATGCAAAGGGACATAAATTTTGAATTTGAAATTTAATTATTTAAATTTTAGATTCATCCCTACATGTCATGGGATCAAACCATGTCAATCCCAAGCCACTTCACCCTAGCATAAAATGATAATTTTGAGGCAAGGAGCAAATACACAAAAGTAAGTATGAATGCATGGGAGTAAGTGTGAATGAGGGTATAATAATGATGAATAGATGGCAAATGTATAGAAAATGGTGCAAATAGGGTGAAATATATATGAAATAAAAATTAGAGCATGGTTTGGGCTTAACACAAGGATTATGACATTTGTCGATATGTTACTACATTAAGGATGCTCTCATTAAAGTGTGGACAAAACTAAATTGGAAATAACATGGGTATGTTAATTTCACCATTGTATTTTATCCCCACTTTGATATGTGTGGGAATCTAACATGAGAATAAATTTCAAAGTACATAGAATCTAACATAAGAATGCATTTATGCATTGATAATAATATGTCACTTCGAGGGGAAGCCTCTTAATCCACTTTAAGGGGATACCTCCAATATTCTTCACTAAGAACACAATACCCTGCATGATGATAATAACTAACCTATACCTCATATATACCATACTTATGCCTTAGATGCCACCTAGGTTGACTTAGATACTTAAGTATAACACCTAGGGTGACCTAAATACATATATATGATTATAATAATGATTATGTAACTTATTTAAGAGTTAAGGTAGCCACAATCCAACTACTCATAACACAATACACATTATAGGGTTAGGGACATAATGTTGCCCTCTTCTTTACAAAATCATTTTCCTCAATGCATAAAATATTAATCTTTTTCTTCTTTTTCTTTTATTTTTCTTCTTCATCTCCTTTTTTCCCTTCTTCTATTCTCTCTCTCTCTCTCTCTCTCTCTCTCTCTCTCTCTCTCTCTCTCTCTCTCTCTCTCTCTCTCTCTCTCTCTCTTTTCTCTTCTCTTGTTCTTGTTCTTTTTCTTTCTCTTTTTCTTGCTCTTGTTCTTTCTCTTGTTCTTAATCTTGTTGTTGCTCTTGCTCTTAATCTTGTTGTTGCTCTTGCTCTTTTTCTTGTTCTTCTACTTCATGTTCTTTTTCTTTTTCTTTCTTTAGTTCTTGCTCTTCTACTTCTTGTTCTTAATCCTTTTTTTGTTTCTTCTTTTGCCTCTCTCTCTCTCTCTCTCTCTCTCTCTCTCTCTCTCTCTCTATCTCTCCTTGTTCTTGTTCCTTTGTTGTTTCTTCTTTTGCTATTTCTTGTTGTGAATAAGTTCTTCTTCTTCTTCTACTGCTTCTTGTACTCTCTCTCTCGCATTTTTCTCTTGTTCTTTTTCTTTCTCTTTTTTTGCTTTTATTCTTGCTCTTGCTCTTAATCTTGTTCTTGCTCTTGCTTTTGTTCTTATTCTTCTACTTCATGTTCTTTCTCTTGTTCTTGTTCTTCTACTTCTTGTTCTTGTTTCTTTTTTGTTTCTTCTTTTTCTATTTCTTGTTGTGAAGAAGATCTAGATTTTTTTTGCAATAAATCACACAAATGAAATTTAAATGATCTAAAAAAAATTGTAGTTTATCAAGGCCTAGATCTCACTTTCCTAAAAAAATATTTAAGAATTTAGCTAATTTGTGGCCTTGAGAGTGAATTTGTTGGAAACCCTAATTCTACAATAAATTGTGTATTTATGCTCCAACTCCTCTAAAATTTGGATTGTAAACACTTCAATATATTAGTAAAATATCTTCCAAAAATCAAGAAAAAAATCACCCAGACCTAAGAGATATGTACTTCCAAAGTAAATTTGGCAAAAACCTTAATTCTACAATGAATCACTTAATTCTACTCCAATTCCTCTAAAATTTGAATGATAGATGCTTCAATATGTTCTTCAAAAACCCTTCAAAAATTAGGAGAAAATTCACCAAAATCTAGGATATATACACATCCCAAAATGACCTCTAAAATTGAAAAAATGACTTGCTTCGCAATGCCAAGATCATGCTCTAATGGGTAGAAGAAAGAAGTTGGGTCCACATATAGGGGAAGTTTCAAGAAAAAAAAATCTTGATAAGAATGGGTAAAAAAATGGGTAACCATTTAGGAACGGGAACCCAAGCCTGAAATCAGAATGGGTATCCATTACGATTCAAGATCCCATCCTAAATAGGTACACATTTTCTAGAAGTGTTTACTTTTTTAAAAAATTACTATGGGATCATTTCATCGCAATAGTAGTGACCAAAGAGTGATAAGCAAGAATGGGTACCCGCTTTTGCACCTCTTGCCACCAATATTTTTCACTTGCCACGTCCTCTCACCAACTTCACACTTTTTAGAGATCTCTAGGTTAGTTTTTTGGCCTTTTATGTATTTTTTTGTTCTATATTTAGGGTATAAATTTAGAAATTAGGGTTTACTTTTAGAATTTAGGGTTGAAGGAAAAAGTGGACTAGAATCTAACCTAGTTTAAGTGTAATAATCATACGTTTATAACACATTCTATGTTTCATTATTTTTTTTACAAAATAAGTTCGAACATGATACCCTAATTAAAACCCTAGTCTATTTTCTCCCTTTGCAAATAATTTTTTGTGCCATGAAATAACCATTCTTCCCATTCTCATAGAATGCATGAGTAAACCTCTCGAATGATTTTAAAATAAAAGATTCCGTAGATACACTTGATCTCATATATTGTGTGTGTAGTATCAACATGATATATTGCAACAACTAAATGTGCAACATCAACCTCCTCCATATGATGTTGATTTATAATATTTAACTCATTAAAAAAACTTTCCATAAGATAATTTTATAGAAAACTTAATTGTCCCATATTTGTAAGTTTTCAATGCATGGATATTTACATTTGAGTAATTAAATATGAATTTATTTTTCTTCTAATTGTAAACATGTAGGAGGTCCAATGGATTGACTACAATCACAATATCAATTTGTAATAGATGATCCCTCCACCTCAAAATACCCCACCTCAACACCCCCCAACCCCTCCATCTAATGAGGCTCGCTTGCAAGAAAACATAAATGAAAATATAAACAATTCAAGAAAAAAATAATTTGATCCAAAATGAGTTTCATATACCCTTCCATCTAGTATGGTCTGCATTTTCAATACAAACTATTGTTGATTCTCTTATGTC
>VDFB02386419.1:0-27509 GCA_007258455.2 Sequoia sempervirens | reverse complement strand
GAAAAATCAGACTTGTTGCAAGAGGGTGATGAGAATAATCAAATAGGACAACATATTGAAAATAAATTTAGAGTGGTTTAATGTGAAGTTTTGACTAACGTGTTTGATGAACTTCCATTTTTTATTAAAGGTGAAGAAAATGTATCAATGCTTATATCAAGAGATCAACTCAGAGAACATGACAACAAGCAAGAAGCAGGTGATGAAGAAAAAGAGTCTACATTTTGGTTTGATGAGTTTCCTTCTTTTGTTGAACAAGACGAACAAGACGTGCTTATGCTAACATCAACATCAAAAATAGGTTTGGAACAACAAGGAGATACAAGCAATTTCAATAAGGTGTTGGTCTACCAAGAATAAAATGAAGATAGCCTTGTTTTGAAGAAAGAAAAAATGGATAAAAATGAGGAAAGTAAGTTGGAAATTGATGAAGACATATTCTCTAGTATCATACAAGACTTCTATTGAAATATTGATGTCAAGATTTTTTCTCTTGAATCAATAAATTATGAGCAACACAAACTAGAGGAGAAAAAAACCATGTTTCCATTTGGACAACATGAACCAAATCATTCCAAAGTGCATGTTGTTAAAGAAGCAGCCCAAAGAGAGGAAGCCAACAATGAGAGTTTGAAGTTTATTCATTCACAAGGGTGTCCTATCAGACACTTAGCTAGGATAGAGGCCCACAAATCATCACAAGTCATGCTTGCACCCAAGCATGAAGTTGCAGCTAAGGAAGGACACATTTAGATTACTTATGCACTTTAAGATAGTTTATATGATAAACATGAAGGGATGAGTGAGTTTATTTACATTATTCATGAAGCATTGCAACAATTTATAGAATATTTATGTGTTTCATCTCCTCTCAGCAGTTTATGATCATGTAAAGCATCCTATGTTGGCCAGAAAAGGAAGTTATTTTGCAAAACCAATTAATGGATTTATTTGAGCATCACTACTGTTGGTTAGTATAGGTTAGGGTAGGTGTTCGTTTTTGCTAATAAGTGTTGTTGTGCAAGGTTTTAAGTGTCTGTACCTAAGTGCTTTATGTACAAGTTGTTGTTTGTAGTAGGCTCTTTTCAATTGGAGTACATCAACAACAATGTTTTTGATGAGGCAAAGATATTTTTTGATCCATATGAAGAATCCATGCCCAATGGAAGAATGTAGGAAGTTGGTCAGTTATTCAATAGGCAGATAACCCCCTTGAGATCACCAAAATGTTACCTATTTTTTAATGAAAAATCAGGAAGAAAAAAGAAAAGGAAAATATTTTTTGCGAAATCAGTAAAGTCAAAGTCAAAGGATTACAAATATATTATCCCAATATATTATTCACAAAGGATAAGGATTACTAATATCTTATCTACAGAGGATAAGGATGACAACTCATAGGATAAGATTGACAACTCATAAAGGTGAATCTTATCCACAAAGGATAAGGATTGCAAAATATCTTATCCACAAAGGATGAGGATTGCAAAATATTTTATCTACAAGGGATAAGGATTGAAAAATATCTTATCCACAAAGGATAAGGATTACAAATATCTTATCCACAAAGGATAATGATGACAACTTATAGGATAAGATTGACAACTCACAAAGCAAAAAGGTGAATCTTATCCATAGAGGATAAGAATGACAACTCATAGGAAAAATATCGAAAGTCAACATGACTTTTTGATTTTAAGCTCTCAAAAATCTATACATAAAAGGCCTCTATTTGTTGCAAAGTATTGGAAAATTTTATTGTGACAAAGTGACATTCAATCCTTTAATTTTTTTCAATCAAAATCAGGTATCTACTTCTATAATTTTCTTCATTGATTGCATCTCCAACCTTGTTTCACTTTGAAATAATGGTTTATTGTATGCATGTGATGTAATATTTTACTTTTTTTCTAGAAACAACCATTGTAGTAGCCTTCAGTGATTCAAATATCGGTATTTTTTCCTCCATTTGTTTCAATTTTCTCTGTGTATGAAAGAAAAGAAGGTATTATTGTGATTCCTATGACTCCTTGATTGTTATTGTTCTAGCTTTACCTCCAAATTATTGTTGCAAATTACTGTGTGAAGCTTTAGATTGAGATTCATAGGTTGTGTTATTGAAACGAAGTAGAAATATGCTATATTTGGTATATCACCTTCATTTTATGTTTTAGATTTACATAATTAGATCTTTCTCGTCTCTTTTCCTAGCAAGGTTCTTTAGTTAGAGTTAGTTTTTTAGGTGATTTACCAAGAGAAATTTTCCCTTTAATCGTAGGTTGACCTCGAGTTTTGTGAGTCCCACACTCGAGAGTTCATCCCATGTTTCACAGGATAGCTAGATTCAAGATTTAGTAGGGTGCATATTCCAAGTGATAACAATAACTAACTCACAATAATATTAAATGTGTTCAAATTCTTTGCAATGAATTATACATTACTCATCCTTAAAAAATAATGCTTCTTCAATAGAAAAAGCTTATTTATTAGGAATTTATCTTGGTACAAATTTCTTAACTTCATCTAGAGGTTCCCTATGACGGGCTCTTTGAATACATGAGGGAGTACTGAATCTATTAAACAAATCCTAACTTGGCTTCTAGCTTTGGAATCCAACACAAGTTAGTTTTCATCATGTAGAAGACCAACCATAAATCTCCAAAACTATACATAAACCAATCCCTCATATTTACACAATAAGAACTTCCCTCAATATTCTAAATATTTAGCACCCAAGGTTGAAATTTTAATAAACTTCATTTTAAAATTTTAATCCTTATGTTTTTAAGAAATCCTCATGTGGTCTAAATAAATTATAAATGATTAATATAAATCTAAAACAAATTGAGATATAACAATATAATATAATAAATATAATATTTTACTCATATAAATAATATAATAAATATAATATTTTACTTATATAAAAATTATAAATTAATTAATTATACATATTAAATATATATTAAAAACTTAATAATAATATGTGATTATAATGATGAAAAAGTGTTTTTATTTGGTTGCTTTCACCTAAAATTTTAACTTTTCTACACTATTAATGAGTTTATGAGATAAAATTATGTTTGGTTTCATTTTGTTTCGATGACATTTTAGTTCTACTATTATAAATAGAAAGATAAATAAAATCCTATCTACTTTTTCTTTTTCCACTTAAACTAAGTGAAAGAGAATGATAATTGGGCTTTAAACACAAATATTCAAACAATATACTTATTAGAATACAAAATAAAATGCATAACTAGAGAGTATAGAAAATAAAGAACTTGGTAGATGAAGTTAAAAAAAATTGTTCAAGGCATGTTGCAATGTGCAAAAATCTACACCATATATTGTATTACACATTATTGTCCAAAATAATTGTAAAATATAATTTTTCATATGAACCTTTGGACTTTTTGCATACAAGCACAACAAAATCCAAAATATACAAAATTATAAGCTTTAAATTGATGGAAAAATAAAATGACAAAGAGATTGTCAAGATGAAACCAAATCTCTATGTGGTTATGATCTTGTATAAACTTGTAGCTAAGAGGAGAAAGTTCAATGTTATTTGGGAGCTTGTGATGAATAGTTGAACCTCTATTTTGATCTTTTGACCCCCATGGATAGACAATGATAAATAGGTGTGCACCTAGTATATGCGTGTTGAGAACTAGATTAACAAATGTAAATTCTATAAAATTAAAATTTAGGTTTACTAGAAGTAATAATCTAGTGTATATGATTACTAAGCAGGGAAATTAATTCCAACAAGTATTGGGAAGACACTAATGATTTCATAAATTCTATTAACACAAGAAATAAAAACAAAACTTGAATTCCATCACCTCACACAATGAATGGAAATAAAATGTACAAGAATCACAAGCTAGATTTCTTCCAAATATGCAAAATAATACAAGGAAACCATGTTGGATAATAAGGCATTCAAGAACCTTCAATATATTGGTATTATTGGTAATATTAAATTACATGAGAGTAAGAGATCTTGATAGATTGATATTTTAAAAGATAGATAGAGATTCAAGAGATCCATTCAAAAACTAGAGGTAGGAGGAAATATAAAGAGACTAGGGACTCAAACTATCTACTAGGATTTAACCTAGGTCAATTATCAAGTCTAGACATTAAGATAAAGGTGGCAAAAAATATAGAAATGATTTCATGCAAACATTTACATGTTACATTGGTGTGCATTCAACCATAATAGGCTTCTAAAAAATTGACATTGTAGAAAAACATGAGATAAAACACAAAAGAGACACTAGTTTACATTAAAAAGTTGAGGAAAAACATAAATAAAAGACACAACTTAGCACTAAGGGAAAAAAGGCTACTCCATGAGCCAAATGAGTCTAAAACATGGTAAGGGTTATGAGCACTAAAGTGAATGCAAAGCATAATGTGAAAATTGTGAAGTATACCAATTTTGACATTACAATACTTTGTATAATTTAAAATGCAATACAATATAATATATATATATATATATATATATATATATATATATATATATATATATATATATATATATATATATATATATATATTACACACACACATATTGCGTATACACATACACATATGTATACACATATGCATATATATGTATATACATATACATATACATATACATATATATACCCTTAACTTAAATTGACAACCATTAACACATCAAATAATTAATATTTAACAATAAACATAATATTATTGATGTCATTTGATAATAAATGCAATATTAGTGATGTCTTATTAAATATGAAAAAATAAAAATAAAAAATAATAAAAAATAAAAAATAAGAAGTAGAATAAAATATATTGAAATTATTGAAATTGAATTATTCTTCATTTATTTTGTTTGTAATTGTTTGCATATGTTTATTATTTGCTTTATTACTATATAAAAATAAAAACTCTAAATAAATAATTTATTTCCTTAAACTTTTTAAAAAGTTGGGCATGGCTTCTAAATTGAACTTAAAATAACTCTTCGATCAAAGTAAATTAAAATTTGTCTCAAATAAAATAATTTAAAATTAAAATATCAAATTTAATATAGACATTGTCAACTTCTTTATCGAAATATATTTAAGATATTGATACCAAGCTAAGGTTCAAGCCTTGTTAAGTGTCAAACCTCAACACCATAAGGGATGAGACAAGGATTGTGCCATGAACAACTTCGACAAATTGATGTCCCTCAATCCTTGGCTCTTACCTAAAGAAGTTTTAACCTAAACCTCACACTCCCTAAACTATTATGTAGGTTTGATATAAAAACCTCCAACAATAAGAAAATTTAAAAAAATTCTTTCACTATTACATTCTACCCCTTATTCTATTGTAATGGTTCATACTTTTATACTAGATAGCTAAACAATTACGTAGGTTTGATATAACACTTAAAATAAGAAGAAAATTTAATAAATTTCTTTTCACTATTACTTTTTGGTTTAAAAATGTAGTAGATTCCGTCAATCATATGTATATCTAAATGAAATCGATGTCACCATAAATTTGAGCGTAGACGAAACATAGATTAATTTAACATACTACTTATGATCAACATACAAATGAGACACAACAAATCCTTTCAAAACTATTTTCTACTCATAACTCATTTTCATGAAGCTTCCATCAAATTACACAGCAAAGACTTTTAATGTTGATGAAAGAGTCATTTTTGAGACAAGAGCGGCCTCCAGAAGCGGGGGAATTTGGGGGTCACACGGCTCTCATACTCGTAAACGTGTTTCGTCAAAAGAGTCGGTCGTGTCCCGCACTGAGTTTTCAACTTTAGCTTGTTTTGTTTTGTTTCGTTTCACCCTTAACTAAAGGTAATCAGTCCCTTTATTGGGCAGCTCGGGATAATGACTGGAAAATATTTTTCCCTTGTTTTATTCTCAGTCCTATGGGTAGTACAAATGTTATAATATTATTAAATTGGGAGTGTCATAATCTTCGCTGAACTTCTAGAATTACAAGTTGAAGAAAAGTGGGGTTTAAAGAAAATGTAGGCGGAGTAAACGGTGTAGCAAAGTGTGAAATGGGGAAGCAAATGAAGAATAAAATCTTTTTGGAGGGTATTTACTACACGACTCTTCCCCACCTTTAATATTTGGAGGGCACTACTACTTCCTATTGTGGATTGTTTGTTAATTAAGCATATGGATATATGATAAAATATATATATAGAAGTAAATATGGAAAGGAAGTGTAATTTAAGATATGTACAATTTTGTTTGTAATATATATAAAATGTCTTTTAAACATATTTGGAAATTGAATATGGAATGAAAGATTTGTAGCAATTTCAATTGTGATTTGTAAAATTTACAAGATGTTTGTATTACATATATGGAGATTGAAAATTGAATGAAAGATTTGCAGCTATTTCATTTGTGATGATATTGTATTTGATGATTCCATGTGCTAGTATGGCATAATCCGACAAATACTTTTTTTCTTTCCTTTTTTCTTTTCTTACACAAAACTTATCAACTCACAACATGTTTTTTTTGTGATAGGTGAATACATGATACTTTGGAAATGGTTACTAATCATTTGGATTCTATCCTAACATCATATCTAGCAATACATACCAACTTTCATTCATTAATTAACCCAAAGAAAACATTATTGTTCACTAACTACTACATCTAGGATGAGAGCAACTAGATTTCACAAATCATTTCCAAAACCATAGAAAAAACACATCCAAACATTCTAAGATTCTAGAAAATGATAAGAGCATATCAAGATCTTTCCAACAATGTAAAGGTATCCTTCACAACATCATCTTTCAAGGTCTTATCGCACATTTACATTCTAGAAAGAATCAGTCATAACTTACTCAAATCGTAACATTTTCAAACTTCTAAAAGTGAAAGAAAGATAAAGGAAAGACTTACAAAAGACTTCAAGGTTGTTTCCACAATTGCAAGGGCATTTCTACAATTGCAAAGATGTCTCTACGACAAACATGACACTTCCCCAAATCTACAAAAAAACAAGGGAAAACACATTTTCTAGAACTTAATTTTTGCACAAGGCTTTGCAATAAAACAACACATCAAAATTGAACATAAAGTGATCATAATACAACACTTTGGAGTTTTTCAAGACCTAACACAACAAAGCACACTACAATTCTTTGAAATTTTCTATTAAAGGGATAAAAACGAGAGATCTCTTACATTGATTTTTTATATATATACATTCATTAATAGAAATAAAATAGATTATTGAAAAATATGCCCATCTCCAATTGATTACCGACTTTATTAGACAAAGCCACTGTTTCTCAAGACACGAGGAGATGCAAAAAGAGAGAAGGGGGGGGGAGTAAGCGGTAGGTTGAAGGGGGAACAAACACATGATTTATCTCTTCTATTATGATATTGGATCATAATAATAATGGAGAAGTATTTTTAGTATTGATTCTATTAGTCAAAGAAAATTTTATTGAAGTATTTTTATATAATTGTTCATATATACTATGATCGCTATCTTGATGCTAAGAAAAATTTCTTAGAGAAAATGCACTGTGAAATTTTAAAAATACTTGTAGAACTATAAATTGCAATTTTAGAGCCAACAAAAATTATCTTAGAATTAAAGCCTTGAATGAGGAAAAATGTAGAGAAAATTTTCAGAAAAGGAATGAGATTAAAACTTAATTAAAGCCTTGGATGGGGCTTTTAATGTTTTTCAATTATATTTTTCTATTGCTACTATCTTTGTGTTCTAATGAGATTGATTCAAGCATTAAATTTTTCAATGCAAATGTGAGATGTTGAAGACTTGCATTCCTTGAATTGCCAAAATAGAAAATGTTGTCAAGAAAACTTTATGGGAGTGTTCTGATTAGAATTTCTTCTTATCACTAGCTTTTATTATTTCATTGATACAACTGCAAATAATTAAAATCTAGCTAGAATTGATTGAAAAGGTAGATTGAGTACAAATCAAATGGAAAACAATATAGATTGTCAAATAATAATTCAATTTTTTTGAGTACCTATAGAACAAGACACAAAACACATAGACACAACTAAGCAGTTCAACTTAACTTCCTATTAACTAGTTAACAAAACTTATGCAAAAAAAAAGCAAAGAAATGGTCAAAGCTATGTCACCTACCCTTCCATGACCTCTCTCAACAAACAAATTCATTTAGCAACTAATTCTAGCATCAGAAGAATCCATGGAGCAGAAAAAGCAATCACTTCAAAGTGCACTATACCTTATTGATTTTATGTAAGAGAGAATCTCGTCCCCATCATCACCACTTACCACAAATGAAGGAAATGTGTTGTAGTTTGAAGCCACATATCTTCCCAAATTGTCCACCACAATCATCCATTTACCTTGTGAGATGGATAGTGTTTTACTTTTTCATTCAAAGGAAGATCAAAAAAATCTTGTGACACTGCTTTAACCCTCTCCAACAATTATTATCTTCAAAAGCAAATGCCAAACCCTTGAAATTAGTGTCCCAAATTAAAAAAATTCAAAATATCTAATTTGAATTCCCTGGCCACTATGATTGTCTGTGGTAATTGGTGTGGTTGAAGCTCCCTAATCTATTCATGTAATCTATTTAGTAGCTCACAGGAATTACACCACTTAGAGCTTGATGATATATCTGACATGCTAGAAATTTCATCAAAACATGAAAATTATAGAAAATATCCTAATTCCATGGGTATTTTACCTCAAAGTTCACTGATGGATTGATTAATACACGTTAGGAGTTGGTGTATCTATCTACAAGTTGGGTGGTGATCAATGATGATGGTAGAGAAAGTACTACCATAGACAACAACACATGTATTAATGGGAATATCTTTTGAAGGGGAAAACATATCTAAAAACTTGAGTGCATTAAAAGCAAGGATATTTTTTTGTCATTAACAGGTAGAGGCAAATGAAAAAACTAGTGCAAGTTGTCTTACTTTTCATTTTTATTTGCTTTTCTTTTATTGTGAGTAGATTGAAGCAATGACCACAAGAAGATACATTTTGCACTAGTCACATCATTGGTAGCTAATCATGATCTTTGCACCAAAACACCTCCCATGCTGAAGAGTTGCAAGTTGTTTCTGAGACAACCTTCCCGATGATTGCAAAACACCTCTGGTAATTAGTTGTTAAGAAGTTTCACTAGTTGTAGCAACTTGGAAAAATTGTTTGATGGGAGCAGTTACCGACATGAGACAAGTTTCAACTCAAATTTCATACTATATATAGCTTATCGACTAATGAATTAGTGTGTTGCATATCATTTGGTATAAAAAATTATTATATTATGAATATTATTATATTTTAAAAGGTAAACTTTTAATGATTATATTAAAATAAGAGATAATATAAAAGGTGGTTAAGTTGTTAAATAATAAGAAATATTGATTCAATAGGTGGTGGAAGTAGGTTATGGTCATGAGGATTGTCCTAGTCATTGAGAAAGTTTTGGTCACTAGGAATTAGCTCCTAACTTATAATGGCATCTTCTTCATTTATTTGTTTTCTATTTGGTAGTTGAGTTTGATTTCTAGTAGGAGAAATGATCAATAACAATCTAGAAGGATTTGTAGTCCTAAATTTGAAGAGTTTATTTTTACTTTGGCCTCATGGAAAGATAATAAATTTATTGTGATCCTTGAAAAAGATCAAGGAGAATTTTAATGCTTCTATGAAAAAATTGGAGCATGGGTCCAAAGAACTTTAGCAAGAGGTCATACAAGAAAGATATCATAGTAGACCACCAAATAAATTATTGATTGATAGATAATGCATTGTAAAAATCATCTCCTTTCTATAAAATCGATGGCTTCATAGCTTCCCAAACCTTTCATATGCTTTTGATCACAAATTTAACTTGGATGTAAACAAGTTCCTTCATAATGAGTATATACAAAAAGCTTGAATCTCTCTAGGCTTAATGAATATAAGGGACACTAGAAGAAATAAACTATTAAATCAATATTTTTTAGGATTTATTCATCTATGAGACTTGAATAATCTCTTAGCATAAACAACTAATTATTTATGCTAAATACCAATAATGCCAAGATCACCAAAACATTTGCGATGGTCCTTCGGTCTCAGACCAAGAGAAGATCAGATTGTGCCCCAAACCTATGATTTGTTAATAGGTCTTTATTTAGGGGTATAATAGTTGTAGGTCAGTTTGTTAGAATTGTTTATGGAGACTCTCTATTTGATGTAGTGAATTTGTTTGTAATTTTGTTGGAGATTGTAGGATGGATGGATGACTGGGCTAAAGGTTCTTAATGTGATGCTTTATGGTGTTACATGGGATTTTAAACAGAGAAGTTGTAAGGACAATAGCTTTGTAAAAATTTTAATTTTCATTAATAAAAATCAACTCTATTACCAACCAAAAAAAAAAATAATGCCAAGATCACCATAATCATAAGGGAGACAATTGAATTCCTAAGCAAATCTATGAAAAAAATTTCATTGCTTTTGATAAAAAACCTTTTAAAACATTCAATAGAAAGAATAGTTACCATGGATAGTAGCAAGAAATACATAATATTTTCTTATTAAAGAAAGAGCTTAGGTGATCCAATAAGTCATTTTTTTCTCTTCATAGACAATGACAACCTACCATAAGAAAGAGGGAGAAGATTGAAAGGAAAAGGAGATGGTAAGAAGTTTAAAAATCTCAAAATTATCAATCTATTTCCAGCCTAAATAATTGATATACTTTCCAAAAAAAAACAACTATCTAACATAATTAATTAATTGTCTTATTCAAGAAACCTAATTTTAAGAAAAGAATGTGTTTGTTTCTGTACAAAAGTTTATTTATTTGCATGAAAGAAAACTGAAAACGTTTTACTGTTTTTCTAATTGTTGAGTAGAGAGAGTGTCATAGTGGCCATCTGCAGTCCTTGGTATTTACTTAAACTTCTTACTCTTTTCCTCCCAAATGATCACCACTTCTTATTCGCAAATTGCCAAGTTAATGATGGAAACAGATGACGTGACATCTTCCCTACAAATTAGTAGTGCTGATATTTTTAATGTATGACAGAAGACTGGCAATGTAGGTAAATTCAAGCTGGGAAGGTTCTTTTAACGATTTTTATTTTTATTTTTATTGAAGAAGTCTTTTAAGGATAATTGGTTTGGCATGTTTTTTAAACAGAGATAAATTGATGTCACATGTCAAGTTAATTTTAAAATTTATAGTGTTGGTTTTTTCAATTTATCTACAGTAGATGGATAATATAAACCATAATAAAATAGTGATGAATTTAAGTTGGGAGGGTAATGATTTTTCTGGTATGATTTGTTGACATGTTTTACAAACACAGAAACTGATGGGGATCGTTACCCTCATTTACAAGTTGGTAAATTCTAAAAATTTATAGTGCTGTTTTTCAATGTATGTACAAAAGACTGGCAATGTAAACAATAGAAAAATAGTGGTGAATTCAAGTTGGGAAGGTAATGATTGTCGCTTAATATGATTGATTGGCATGTTTGTCACATGTTACCATCTTTCGCAAATCTATAAATTTTCATAATTTATATACGGAAGATTGACAATATAAATGATGGAAAAATAGTGACCAATTCAAGTTGGGAAGGTAATGATTGTGATTTCTAATATGATTAGAAGGCAAGTTTCTCTAATAGAGACAAACTAATGTGACATGTTACCCTCATTTACAAGTTAGTATATTCTAAAAATTTATGGTGTTGTTCTTTTCAATTTATCGGACTCCATGAACTATTTAAAACTAGACTCAATTCTGATCAATATTGTATAAAAGATCAGCAATGTAAATTATTATATTGATCTTTCTAAATCATACAAAAGTAGTGGCCAACTCAAATCTGAAAGAATCTTCCAATCTAGTCAAAGGCAAAAGATAGAAAAAAGAATAGAAAAATATAATATTAGTCTTCTATAAACCATAAAAACTATAGCAGTGAATTCAGTTTCACTGTTAGAATCATCCAATTTAATTAAAAAACTCTAGAAGAAAATGATATTTGTATGGATTATTGTGAGGTAACCTTCCAACTACTCCCCGTGGCGTTCGCAATGAGCACACACAAACCTTCATTTTCAATTATGTCAACGTATGGAGAAATAATTTTGAAAGAAAAAGCACTTTAAATTTCACAAGGATGAATAAGATTATATATGGGAACATTATTGTTTGGCAGACGATTTAAATATTCATAAATTTAGATTTTCTTAAGATGAAAGGGCATAGTAAGACCAATGGTGAAAACTAAAGCATGTCTTCTTTTCTTTCCCTTGGCAAGGCACAACTTGCAATACATTTATATGTTGATTATATTAATAGTGCAAATTTTCCTTAAATTGACTAAATAAATATAATTAGTTTAAATTAATTAAATTTAGTTGGAAAGAGAAATTAGATAATGTGTTTTAGAAATTTAGTAAAGTGGAGGGTGATAATTTATTTGATAATTGATAAATGATGTTAAATAAATAGAGTTATTATATCTTTTTATATTAAATCTTAGAAATAGTATCTCAGTATTAGTGGAATCATCTAGAATATTGTACTAGATTTTTGTTCTATTAAAAGAGAAGTTTACAAGTCTAGGGTGATTTTGCAATTATAGATGCATGCTTATGCTCCATATTCATCTTGGTAATCTATAGAGTTTTAACCTCCAACTTCCCCTGATGCAAAGTCATCTACTCTACCTTTTCTAAAATTTTGGGCTAGAAGTATTTATGAATGCCTTTGTTAGGTTATCATAAAACCAAGCTATGAGGGCACTACACCTTGATCAACCTATTGAAAATTTTGAATTTATCAAAATGTTAAGTTATCATACAACTGATCTACAAAGGAACTATACACCTTTATCAACTCCTTAAAATTGAACAACATTAAAACAACAAAGTGCCTAAGATATAGATAGTTTACTCTTTTATTGCACTAAATCAAAGTGTGATGCTATTGACTTCTCTCTAGAATGATTAAATTATTTGAATGATTAACACATAAGAGAGATGATTAGAAGGAATGTATTGAATATATTTAAATACTAACACATAACATCAAAATACACCAAAGTTGTGTTTAGTCAACTCAAAGTAAAAGGGTAAAAGGTACCAATTAGCTAAATTTGAATTTTTAATTTTCAATTGGAAAGGGATAGTTTTGCAACCATAAGGTCACCCACAATCATGGACTAGTTTTGATGTGGAATAAAAATCATCTAGTTGGCAAATGGCTAAATGGAGGCAGGAGCATAGATAAGTGTGATAATCAAGTGAATAAGATGAATATAGGAGTATAGTGCGTAAATGAATAGAGTAAGCCTAAATATATAGGGATGTATGTATGTGTAAATTAATAAAGAGGATAGGGGAATTATCACAACTTCTTGAAAGAGTGGCATTTGTAGCTCCATACATATATTAGGCATTACCTCAAAATAGGCACAAAATTAAATGGAAAACAGCATGGATATGCAAATGTCACCATTATAATATTGTTAGGGAAAATAAACAAACCTAACCTAGGCTAATCTACCAAGATGCATTCCCATAAGTATAATTTGTCTTATATTAATTCATGATAGTTATGGATGCATATAATTCAAATTTAAATAATAAGCTTTGAAATTTGCCAAAAAAAGGAGTACTTAGCTTTAGGAAAGAAAATTGGAATGATATATAGAGTATTTAATTGTTTTAGGATAAGAACTAAATTCTTTATGTTTGTGTATCACCTTGGATTTTGTGCAAGATCTATATCCTTTTCTACGTCAAGTCTAGGGATCTAGGCTAATTCCTCATTTATGGATTTGTTATATGTGATCCATGGATCTAATCTCACAACTTATATGGTTATGTTATCTAGTTTGTCAAATCCAGTAATTCTTGATCTACTATAAAGATGCAATGTTTAGAATACCTTAATAGGGTTGGTGAATTGGTAGGGGACATGTTATCCTAGGTCAACCTTTGTAAGAGACTAGATTTATAAGCATGAACTAAGAAAACTTAAGCAACAAGAAAGTGTGTAGATGTAAAATTAATGATTATGTTAAAGTGACAATTGATATTTTTAGTGCACCAATCAAAGTGTTCTTCTAAAAATTATCCTTGAATTCTCCATGAATGTGAATGAACTAGGATGAGAGAGGATTTTGAATTAATTTGATTAAATTCCTTTAAATACATGGACATAGTAATAAATCTAGCAACTATGTGTTTAGTTGGTTCACAATCACTAGTGAAATGAGAAAGAGTTGGCCAAGTTTGATTTGAATATAAAATTTCAAAGGTTAATTACATAGACATGGGATGAATCCTACACCTATAGGATAAATATTATATAAGAGAGAAAATGTGAAAGGAATGAATGTGATTATGGAGTTTGTGATAAATATGGATTATGTGGAAATGTGAGAAAAAATGGAGAAGGTGTGGTTGGATGTGTGGGGATGTGCATAAATAGGGGTAGGTTAAGATAGGGTAATGAACATAAATTCACACAATATTATTCCATTTATCAATATGTAAATGAAATAAGATATTTTCTCAAAATGGGCATAAAAATAAATGAGAATCAATGTGTGTGTAAATTTTATACAAATATTTTTCTCCCACTATGAGATACATGTGGATATCACAATGATCATGTATGTCAAAGTATATAAGCACTCAAAAAATATGTGTACATAAAATATTTAGATATAAAAGGATATTTAAGTCCATATAAGTATGAGGTACATTGCATGTCACCATACATGTTTTTCCTTTATCATGTGTGCTTCATTAGAATATTTCAAATAGAGGAAAAATATAAAATGATTATCTTTTGTCATGCAAGCAAAAATAATCATAAATTCAAGATTATTTTCACTATCATTGGTCACGAAAAAGATGAGAGGTAGGTTTAGAAAATTCACCTATATCAAAAATGATAAATGTGTTTGCTATATCAAACAATACCACACTATGATAGTACTTTATTTGGTCATGGTGATGATTTTATATAGCTACATGTAACTATCTAGATAAGTGTAATATAAGAGTGTTTGTGATAGAATATACCCCCTTAATTGGTTGCATCCATAGGATGGAAATAATTAGACCAGAGGGAAAAATAGTATATGATATATGTATATGTAATTTAAATGTATAATAATGTAACTCATATAAATTAGTAACTTATAAATTTATCATGTAGTAGGAAAGTAAAATATATAGAAATATGAGGCATAAAAATCATATGAGTTGAACATTAATCACAAGGCATAATGTTTCCCTTGGCACAGGGAAATGAAAATGGTGATGCAGTTGTCAATAGCCAAAATACCTATATACATACAAAAGGAATTAAGATGGGTATATGTCCCTAATTTGGCATCTAAGAGCATGAACATACAATGGTCAAGGTAACACAATATACATCCCTAATGGTAAAATAGGTCTTGGAATATGATCTAGATGTCATGGTGAGAGAAGGTGTAATTCCCCTAATGTAAATGGGATAAATAATAATGGCCTAGGAGTGGGGTGAGCAAGGTGCCCCACTCAAAATAGGTAGCTCTAGAAGTATGCTATAACTATGTAGGTATGAATGATATGGGGAAAACATGATACCCTAAATTCAAATATGAGATATTGAAAGCATAATATGGAATGGGGAAGGTGTGATGGCCCTAATATTTGGTAATAGAAAATCAAAGGGATAAGGCATGGCATTTTACAATATGAGGATAGAACAATAAAATTTCAATATTATGGGGAAGACATGATTTCCCTAATGCAAAGATATCTCTAAGAGTGTAATATGATGATATAGAACTAAAGATAAAACATAGAAATTTGTTCTATGCATGGTAAATTTAATATGCATATGCATGATAACATATGTGGAAAAACATGAGGGTCACAAGAAAAGCATCATATTATGCATAGAATTATATAACAAGAGATAACAAGGAAAGATTAAAAAACCAATGTGGTAAGTGAACACAATAATAATATAAGGCAAGAATAAGGATGCATAATATGAACTAGGTAAAAGAGAAACTAAAATGGAAATCATAAGCAAAGGAAATCATTAAAAATGAATAGAAACTAAAAAAGATGCCAACAAAGCAAGAAAATTTTAAAGAAGAAAATTTATCCCAAGTGGGGGAGGATAAGTATGAAAACAAAATCTCGAAAAATAATTGAGCATGTAACTCATGAAAAAAAGGCATATTAAAAAATTATTGATGTATAAAAAGTATTAAGGAAGAAAAAGAAAAAAATGAAAAAATATAAGCTATAGGTACATATGTTATGGTGATGCTTATGAGTCATTGAAAAATATATTAAAGGCTTGACATTCTCCTCCAAAATATTAAGCTATAACTTAATAAATTTTGAATAATTAAAAGTTGAAGAACATCATTCATGAATTCTTGAAGTTTAGGGGAGAAGTCCTAGTTACCACCACCCATTGAATTACCGCCACCTCCATGCTCACTTAACCCCCCCAAAAAAATTCATTTTGATCCATTAAAAAACTTTATTTTATTGAATAAATAATTACAAAAACACTAATGGCTGCTTATTAAGTGCTAAAGTGAATGAGACCCATTGACTTTTGAGTGGATTTGAATGATAAAATAGTTATAATTGATTGAAATTATAGCAAGCGAATACTGGGACATTAGGTGGCGACAACTGGACGACACCTCTAAAAGGTGACTTTTTGACCCCTGTGTGCATATTGAACACTCCCACATTCAACTGAATTTCCCACAAGCCAAAACCTTATTTATAAGCACTTAACTCGTGAGCGAAAAAAACCCATAATTTTTTTTTTCGATTTGACATACGGTTTGAATTCTACGGTTGCACAAAGTTAGCCCTGGAAAATACTGGGTCTTCTCCCCTAGTGAAGTTAGGTGCATTTGGTTTGAAAGAAGGAAATTTAGATGTATTAGAAAATTGATGAATATTTTTCTTCATGTCGTTACTCTTTGAAAATTTACGTTCTTTTAATACTTTTAAGGGTATGATTCATTTTTATATGGTGACTGGTCAATACTTGATATTTATTCTAATAAGTGAAAGAAATATAATACTAATATTTTTTAAGTGAAGGTACATTAATAGGACCATGCATCACTATCTATCAAATTTAAATTCTCTATAGGTCTAGTAGATCTTGAGTAAAACTAAACATGATTTTTCTTTCCATGTATACAATGTTCACAAAATTGAAAATCTAAAGAACACTCAACTAACTCATTAAATATTTTTTCTCTTCAAGGTCCTAAGATATGTTTCACTAATTTTTCCCATGCACTCATGACATTACACAATATTCTTAGTTGGTATATTTTATCCCTCTAAGGTAAGATAATTTTTAGAAAACCATGCTACAAATATAGATGTTATAAGTGTATATGCTGCAAGAACCAATGCTACATGTATAGATGTTATAGGTCTAGTTGTTATAGCTCCAAATGTTATAGGTGTACATGTGCTATAGGTACCAATGTAATAGGATGGATGCTACAAGAATATTTTTTTTATGCATGGATGTTATAAGTGATGTGCTACAAGAACCATTGAACTTTTACACTATAAGTAGGTTATTACATAAAAAAAAAGAGTTCCAACATGAACTTTCTTTGTAAGAATCGTTGCTCCATGAATCATCTTACACTGCTCTTTTTCAAAAACCACTTGCACACTCATATATCTTTATTTTTCTAATTCATAATAGATTCATTGTAAAACTTAGGGTGTTCAAAAATCTTCAGATACATTAATCCTCCCATCTTTGAATCTAGTATTGACTCTATCATGTCCAAAAAATATTGAGGAATGATTTATTGCCAAGATTAAAAAAAGCTCCATGATAAATGCTTTCATAATTAGAAATCCACTCCCTATGGGGAGTCATTTGTGGAAAGATAAGTTTCATAATTTATCATTCATGCTTTTGTAGCCAAGGACGCAATAAACATGTCAATAGTGTCTTCTTGAAAAGTTCTTAAATTTAAATCATCACCTATTCCTTTCTTGCTCTTCATCTCTTCCATATATTCCCTTTTTTGGTTTTATTTGACATGTTTCCAACACTTAACTTTGGATTTATCAAGAGACTTGGACATCCCTTCAAATTTAGATCTTCTATCATTTCACTTGTTCTTGCCCTTCTCCTTTGATCTACTTGAAAACTAATCCATATTTAATGAAATTCAATTTCTTCTTTCTCAATTCCTCCAAGAGTAAAAAAAATACCACCTCCTCTATCTTAATCTTTGTGGTACCTGGCATAGTACTTTTAATCGTGCCATTACCAATTTTTCCCAAAAATATAGTAAATAGCATAAAAATTTAGTACATTGATACTCATCATTTATTTGTGAATGTATGAAATGTACTAACTAGTTACTCATAACAATATTAAATGCGTTCAAATACTTTTCAATGAAGTCTACATTAATCATCCTTAAAAAATAATGCTTCTTCAATAGAAAAATCTTATTTATTAGGAATTTATCTTGGTACAAATTTCTTAATTTCATCTAGAGGCTCCCTATGGTGGACTCTTTGAATACATGAGGGAGTATTGAATCTATTAAACAAATCCTAACTTGGCTTCTAGCTTTACAATCCAACACAAGTTAGTTTTCATCCTATAGAAGACCAACCATAAATCCCCAAAACTATACATAAATCAATTCCTCATATTTACACAATAAGAATTTCTCTAAATATTCTTAATATTTAGCAACCAAGGTTGAAATTTTTAAAAAATTTAATAAACTTCATTTTTAAATTTTAATAATCTTATATATAAGTGTGTGCTTATAAAGTTCTAAATATTTAACTATGTGATTATAATGATGAAAAGGTGTTTTATTTGGTTGCTTTCACCTAAAATTTTAACATTTCTACACTATTTATGAGTTTATGACATAAGATTATATTTGGTTTCATTTTGTTTCGATGAGATTTTAATTCTACTATTATAAATAAAAAGCTAAATAAAAGTTTATCTTTTTTTTTTTGTCTTTTTCTACTTAAACTAAGTGAAAGAGAATGAAAATTGGGTTTAAAACATAATTTTTCAAAGAATATACATATTAGAATACAAAATAAAATGCATAACTAGAGAGTACAAAAAATAAAGAACTTGGTATATGAAGTTAAAAAAATTATTCAAGGCATGTTGTAATGTGGAAAAGATCTACAACATATATTGTATTAAACATTATTGTCCAAAATAATTGTAAAATATAATGTTTTTGTATGAACTTTTGGACTTTCTTCATATAAGCACAAAAAATCCAAAATATACAAAAGTATAAGTTTTAAATCGATGGAAAAATAAAATGACAAGGAGAATGTAAAGATGAAACTAAACCTCTATGTGGTTATGATCTTGTATAAACTTGTAGCTAAGAGAAGGCGAAAGGTCAATGTTGTTTGGGATCTTGCGATGAATAGTCAAGCCCATATTCTGGTCTTTTGACCTCCATGGATAGTCAATGATAAAGAGGTGTGTACCTAGCCTATGTGTGTTGAGAACTAGAGTAACAAGTGTAAATTCTATAAAATTAAAATTTAGGTTTACTAGAAGTAATAATCTAGTGTATATGATTACTAAGTAGGGAAATTAATTCCAACAAGTACTAAGAAGACACCAATGATTTCACAAATTCCATTAACACAAGAAATAAAAACAAAATTTGAATTCTATCACCTCACACAATGAATGGAATTAAAATGTACAAGAATCACAAGCGAGATGTCCTCCAAATATGCAAAAGAATATCAAGGAAACCATGTTGGATAATAAGGCATTCAGGAACCTTCAATCTATTGTTAATATTGTTAATATTAAATTACATGAGAGTAAGAGAGTTTGATAGATTGAGAATTTAAAAAGATAGATAGAGATTCAAGAGATCCATTCAAAAACTAGAGGTAGGAGGAATGATAAAGAGGTTGGGGGCTCAAACCATCTACTAGGATTCAACCTAGGTCAGTTATCAAGTCTAGCCATTAAGATAAAGGCGGCGAAAAAAATATAGAAATGATTATTGTATGACTGACTATCAATGGGCATTAATATGTCATGCAAATGTTTACATGTTAGATTGGAACGTTCAATTGTAATAGGCTTCTAAAAATTTTGACATTGTAGAAAAACATGAGATAAACACAAAAGAAACACTAGTTTACATTGAAAAGTTAAGGAAACACAAAAACAAAAGACACAACTTAGCATTGAGGGAAAAAGGGCTAAGACATGAGCCAAAAGAGTCTAAAACACGGTAAGGGTTATGAGCACTAAAGTGAGTGCAAAGAATAATGTGAAAATTGTGAAGTACATACAATTTCTGACATTACAATACTTTGTATAATTTAAAATATAATATAGTGTATAGTGTATAATGCTATCAAGATTCATTTTACAGTGACAACGATGAGTCTTATTTTGTTACTATATATATATATATATAAAATTAATATTTACCAATAAACATAATATTAATGATGCCATTTGATAATAAATGTAATATTAGTTATGTCTTGTTAAATATGAAAAAATAAAAAATAAAAAATAGCAAAAAATGATAATTAAGAAGTAGAATAAAATATATTGAAATTATTGAAATTGTTTTTTTTTTCATTTGTTTTGTTTGTAATTGTTTGCATATGTTAAATATTATTTGCTTTATTATTATAGAAAAATAAAAACTCTAAATAAATAATTTGTTTCCTTTAACTTTTTTAAAACTTGGGCATGGCTTATGCATTGAACTGAAAAATAAAATAACTCTTCAATCAAAGTAAAGTAAAATTTATCTAAAATAAAATAATTTTAAATTAAAATTAAAACATCAAATTTAAAATAAACATTGTGAACCTCTTTACCTAAATATATTTAAGATGATACCAATTTAAATATTTAAATATTTTATATAATTTAAATATTATACTTATATATATAAATTGTTGGTCTAATGGTGAAGTTGGATGGTTTTGAATGAGCCTGCTAAGGTTCAAGTCTTTTTAAGTACCAAACCTCAATACCATAAGGGATGAGACAAGGATCGTGCCATGAGCAACTTTGACAGAGTGGATGCCTCTCAATTCTTATCTTTTAGTTGAAGAAGTTTCAACCTAAAGCTTGTACTTGTATCAGATAGCTAAACAATTTTGTAGGTTTGATATAAAAACCTCCAACAACAAGAAAATTTAATAAATTTTCTTTCACTATTATATTTTACCACTTACTCTATTGTAATGGCTCCTTCTCTTATATTATTAGATAGCTAAACAACTATGTAGGTTCGATATAAAACCTAAAACAAGAAGAAAATGTAATAAGTTTCCTTTCACTATTACATTCTATGTCTTAATCTATTGTAATGGTACTTTTTGGTTTAAAAATGTTGTAGATTCCCTCAATCATATGTATATCTAGATGAAATCAATGCCACCACAAATTTAACTGAAGACGAAACATAAATTAATTTGACATACGACCTGTAATCAACATACAAATGAGACACAATAAATCCTTTCAAAACTACTTTCTACTAATAACTCATTTTAATGAAGCTTCCATCAAATTACACGTCAACTCATATTATAGAATAAGATAGAATAAAAGACTTTTAATATTCATGAGACAAAAATGACTTATGACTCCTTTTTGAGACGAGAGGGGCCTCCATCTCAACAAGTGGGGGAATTTGTGGGTCACACGTCTCTCATACTCGTAAACGTGTTTCGTCAAAAGAGTTGGTCGGGTGCAGCCCGCACCGAGTTTTCAACTTTAGCTTGTTTTGTTTTGTTTCACCCTTCACTAAAGGTGATAATGACTGGAAAATCTTTTTCCCCTGTTTTATCGTCTACGAAGAATGATGGCATATATCCGTAGGAATAAAATATTTTTGGAGGGTATTTACTACACGACTCTTCCCAACCTTTAATATTTGGAGGGCACTATCTCAACTACTTTCTATTGTGGATTGGTTATCAATGAATTAGGGTGTTGCATATTATTTTGTATAAAAAAATTATTATATTATGAATATTATTATATTTTTAAAAATGATTATATTAAAATAAAAGGGAATATAAAAGGTGTTTAAGTTGTTAAATAATAAGAATTATTGATTCAATAGGTGGTGGAAGTAGGTTATGGTTATGAGAATTGTCCTAGTCATTGAGAAAGTTTTGGTCACTAGGAATTAGCTCCTAATTTATAATGGCATCTTCTTCATTTATTTGTTTTCTATTTGAGTTTGATTTTTAGTAGGAGAAATGATCAATAACAATCTAGAAGGATTGGTAGTCCTAAATGAAGAGTTTATATTTACTTTGGCCTCATCCAAAGATAATAAATTTATTGTGATCTTTGAAAAAGATCAAGGAGAATTTTAATGCTTCTATGAAAAAATTAGAGCATTGGGTCCAAAGAACTTTAGCAAGAGGTCATACAAGAAAGATATCGTAGTAGACCACCAAATAAATTATTGACTGATAGATAATGCATTGTAAAAATCATCCCCTTTATAAAATTCATGGCTTTGTAGCTTCCCAAACCTTTCATATGCTTTTGATCACAAATTTACCTTGGATGTAAACAAGTTCTTTCATAATGAGTATATATGAGAAGCTTGAATCTCTCCAGGCTTAATGAATATAAGGAACACTAGAAGAAATAAACTATTAAAGCAATATTTTTTTAGGATTTATTCATATATGAGGCTTGAATAATCCCCTTACCATAAACAACTAATTACTTATGCTAAATTCCAATAATGCCAAGATCATCATGAGGGAGATAATAGAATTCCCAAGCAAATCTATGAAAACCTTTTCATTGCTCAAATGATACCCATAAAAATATATTAAAATATTCTTAATCTTTTGATAAAAGGCCTTTTAGACACCCAATAGAAAGTATAGTAAACATGGGCAGTAGCAAGAAATACATAATATTTTCCTATAAGAAAAAGAGCTTAGGTGATCCAATAAGTCATTTTTTCTCTTCATAGACAATGACAACCTACCATAAGAAAGAGGGGGAAGAATGAAAGGAAAAGGGGATGCTAAGAAGTTTAAAAATATCTCCATTATCAATCTATTTCTAGCCAAAATAATTGATAGGCTAACTTGGTAGAAAAGATTCTCTATATCATTGTATTAAATTTTATCATTGGATACTTGAACTAGAGAGCTAAAGAAAAGGTATCCAAGTATTGGAGAGTTTGTTTGACCTTATTCTCTTCTTCTAGGGGAGTAAGAAATGAGTCGCCAAAAAAAAGTGACCATTAACAAGTTGATGGGTGGAACATGAAGGATTTTAATAAATTTAACCAAGTCCAATGAATCAACATGAATTAAGATGTAGCCAAATATTTTAATATCTACACATAAAGTGAATGTGAAAGAGATATATAATAAGAAATATCCCATAAGAGGAGGATTGATGACCATTAAAAATGATGTAATCAAAAGCATCGACAAAAAGAATTTGAATACAGAGTAGGAATTTGGGACCATAATCTAAAGCCTACAACATAGCAATGATGAATGTCCATTCAATATGGTTGTATGCTTTTGCAAATTCAAAATTTGACCAAAATGACTTATTATTCAACATTTTGGCCTATTTCATTCCTTCCCACACAAAAATGATGTTGTAAATAATATAACTAGATTTGACGAGTCTAGTTTTCTTTGAATGAACAATGAGAGGAAGAAAATGACTTATCTTGAGACCAAGGTCCTTCACAATGATTTTGTAGGAGACATTGATCAAGTTGATTGGTCTCTAGTTGTTCATACCCTTCAGATCTATAGTTTTATTTAATAATTTGATAATACCATTAGTAATAATATTACCTAAAGATTTCAAATGATATATGCTTCTAAGTAGACTCTAAAAATATCATTACCAACCATATCATCAAAGGATTTGTGGAATTTACAAGAAAATTCATTACATCTTAAATCTTTGGAAATAGTAATTGTGAACACCACCACATGGAGATCCTCTTAAGTGAGAAGTTTATGTAGATTCCACGAGGACGTAGAAAGCCAACAAGAAGCTGCATTAATTAAATGTTGAGGAGCATTAGATCCCACTTATGAGAGGAATCCTAGGCTTTAAAAACTTATTGATAATGGAAAATAAAAAATGTGAAGAATGGTAGGTAGCTTGATTAAGAGTTGCTAACATTCTTCGATACTCTTAATTGATTGAGAGGCATGTCAAAATATTAAGGATCAAAAGATTGGAAACTATCCCTAATGAAGATAGGCTTTGGTTTGAGCCCTCTAGTAGAATGATTGTCAATAATTTCCTGTTATTGCCAAAGTTTGGTCACACACAATTACAAAGAGGGTGCAAATAGTTGCTCTTCCAACTTAATGGTGATACACAACAACTATGAGGTGGTGGATTTACATTAGAAACTATGAAAATGCACTAGCTAGCACCCATAAATACAAAGATAACAAGAGGTGTGCTTGATAGCTTCATTTTATGATTCAATATAGCTAGTTTAATGATGAAGACTTGGCTCCAAATTCTAAACACATCATATATGAGAAAAGGTCTAAGTTGATGAGTTAGTAGAGATGTATGTTCAAGAAGAATTGAGTTTTCTTTTCCTCAAGCTTGAAAAGTTCCCTATAATACAAAAAATTATTAGAAAGTGATAAAAAGGATATTTTTTTTTATAAAGGATTGATCAAATAGCAAGAAAAAGCAACTAGCATAAGAAAAACATTGAGTTAACATGGCTCTGTCAAGCCATTTGAGAACCATTTTATATCCAAAATAGATATTGTTCCACACATACCATGCAGAGTGATTGTGATGATGGACAATATTAGGATAAAAAGCTAATTTTACTATGCATGTAGTGCTAAGATTCCTTCTTGCAAATTGTCTAGTGCATAGGGAGATTACCACATTTGTTTGATTCCACTTCCACCATATTAAACTCTCCACACACAAGCCAAGTTGTGATAACTTTAATATACAATATAATGTTTATATTCAACATGATGATTCATTTGTATTTATGTGCATTATTTATCTTTTAGCTATAGAGATATGTTTAGGTGATACTTAAACAACAAAATTTTAAAAAAGAAAGAAAAGAAAACTACAAAATCATCTAATCTTTCATACCAAACAACTAAGTACTTACATTCAATATGATCTAATACTTAATAAAATGACTTCAGGTAGATTTGGATTTGAAAATAGATTTTCTACAAACACTTTTCCATAAATATTTATGGAAAAGTGTTTGTAGAAAACCTTAAGTGAAAATAAGACCTAAGCTTGAGACGTTTTAGGATTCCATCTTACCAAGACCTATAATTCTTTTATTTAGATGATTATGGAAGGATGAAATGAAAAACCCATAGTTTTATAATTATGTATTCCTCATATATAGATTAAATACTATAACATGTGAAATTGGAACCCTCACAATATACAAAAATGGTCCCATTTTTTGTAAGACATCCAAAGTATAAGTTAAAATAGAAAAAATGACTTCAAATTAAAATAACAGATACCTAGATAAAAATCATGAAAAATCAAGTGGATGGATATATGGTTCTCAAAATCAACTTTCCAATATGCCTATTTATTTGTTAAAATCCAATATTAAATGCCCAAGTTATGGCCTTTTTATAAAATTGCTCCTTTAGGAATTATAAAATAAAGCAAGGTAGAGCCTAGATGCTAATCACTCACATGACTAGGTGCTAACTCAGTAGGGGCTAGTAGATGTTGATGTTAGCCATGTTTTGATAGTCATCATATCTAAAAATCATATTAGAGGATGATGAAACATGGAATATTCTTGCAAACTCATTTTTTGTGCAACAAGGGTAGCCCAATTTGACAATAATGGTATGGCAACTATACAATCATATAGAATTATACATATCTATACAATTATATATATTTAAAAAATAATTTTTGAAACCCCTTATAATAAGCACAAAAATATTTTGGCACAAAACCCTATCATTCCTTATATGGGTTTATATATTTTTTTGTCCTTTTGAGCTCAACCTTGAAGTCTTATTGGCACTATAATGCATCATTTGAAATTTCTTGTCCAAAAATCTCCAAAAAAAGGGAAGGGAATTACAAATCTAGATCTTTGATACCATGTAAGGTTTTTTGATCAACCCCAAAGTAGCCCAAGGATCATCTACAACCAAAATAAATTTCCACACAAGAGAGAAGCAATGGAAATTCCATGAAATGAGAGAATTCATTAGATATAAAATGAGATTAATAAAATGTAAAATGAAGAAACCATTCTTATAAAGAAATATGAGAACCTATGAAATACTAATATCATGAATTGAGTGTCTTAATTATATTATATAAGACATAAAAACTAAATGATCTAAGTAAGCTTAGTATTGAAGTGCGAATAGGACCTAATATGAAACTAGTTAGCTAATATATCATGTTTATACCAATATATAAGCCTCTACAATTTGGTTGACAAAGCTCCAAAATAAGATATGAATATGATTGCTTTGACATATTATTTCCAAATGGATTTTATCTACTAAAATTATTAGCAAGAGCTTCCTTCACACTTTTCCCATCTTCTTTAGTTGATACCATGACAACTAAGGATCCAACAAGAGGAGGAACATTGGATAAATCTATAATATTGTTTGTTGAATTAATTATAGAATTTGCTAAAAAATCCTTGTCTAATCCATAAGAGTAGGGGTGTGTGAGAAAACCTATTGAAAGAGACACAAATAAAGCACACATTTCCCTCTACACACTACTCACAAGCTCCTACATATAAGCATACAAAAAATTCTATTTGGAATTATAATTATAAAGTTCTCAGATCATGAAAATTATTGAATAAAGTGCCTCCCTAGCTAAAAATCAAGCATTTCCCCATGTTTCCTTCAATTTATCCCTAAAACCCTCTCCTATAGGTTTTAATTTGTACACCTCTCTTTTCTATGCTTTCACTTTAAAATCTATGTTATAAGGAAAAATGAATTATAACACCATTAACCTTCTTTTATGAACTTTTGATCTCTACATTCTTTTCTAGTTCACTCCAACTAAAACCAGTCTTAAGATTGTAACAAGAAAAATTCCTAGAATACACAAATCTAGAATTTTAAATACCCCCAAATATAGGATTGATTGTCGACTAATTTTATTGTTAAACTCTACAAGCCCTTTTTCACTATAATTTGTGTCAAGGTGCAATATTTTATCCTTTACAAATACTCATCATTAGAATTTTTGTCATCATTGGTGGTGTCTATTAACATTGCACTACAAGAGATCCACAACCTATTCTTCAACCTATTGAAGTCTTCAAAGGAGTACTTTCTAGTAAATTTTGGTCTTTCTTTCCTTCTAGTAGATAGGAATGAACTATGAAATATA
>VDFB02386417.1:0-11583 GCA_007258455.2 Sequoia sempervirens | reverse complement strand
TTTGTTATTTTTTTTCTGTTTTCTTGTTTCTTTCTTTTTTCGTTCCATTCCGTTTCGTTGGGTTTTCTTTTTCGTTCATCGTTTTGCTTTGTTGTTTGTTCTGTTGTCGCTTTCGTGATAGGTCTATTTTGTCGTGCTCTGGTTTTGACTAGGGTTTCAATTTTGAAGGGGTTTCCTTTCTTGGGTAATGAATTTCGTTTTGAGACCCTGTTCTAGTTTTATCACATTGGTTTTGGGTTGTTCGTATCGGTTTCTCGTTGTGCCCTAGTTTTTGCAAATAGGGTATCGGGCGAATTAGGGTTTTATAATATAACCTGTTCATGGTTTTAATGACTTTTGTACAGAGGAGTTGTTGGAGAGTTAAGTTGTGCTATTTCTAGTTTCTGTTGGGGCCCATATGACCTAGGGTTTTGGGTCCATGTGACCGCCCTGTTTTAAATACTCTTCATTTGTTGAGTTTATTCCACTCCCATTCATTATTATGATGACTATCTTTACTATGGCTGGAAGAAGATTCGGGGAGGAAGTTGAACTTGGTAGCTAACTTTTGTTTCTAGGCCGATTCTTGTTCCCATCTAGCCTCCGACCATGTTTTGGTTTTGTCCCTGTTCCAGTTCCACCTCTTACACTATTTTGTTCTGTATCTAGTTCTAATCCGGCCCTACCACATGATATGAAACATTGTTTATGCCTGATGCTCCTACAGTTCTGCCTCCGATAGAGGCATAGTTTGACCAAATGTTATCTTAGGAGGATGGAGCAGTGATTATATGATTGACTAATTTAGATGCTTTGTTCATCTAATACAGGGAATTGTTGTAGGTATTAAGAGATATCAGGAGCATCAGATGAGGCCTCTCAAAGGAGCCAGCCAAGTGAAACTTCATGGCAGGGAGTTAGGCCAAAGAAGATCAAAGTGGAATAGCTCCCATATACCTTGAGATGTAAGAATAGGGAAGCCGTCCTCACAGCTAGCAAAATTGACTCTGACTGGACTGACATAACTGACACCAATTTGGGTCCTTTCAACTATGAAGAGTTGCATGAGGAGACATTCACTGAAGAGCATATCACAGGAAGGACAGAAAGGATTGTTCAGTCTGGGTTGCAACATGTGGCACTTTTCCCTCATCCAATGTCTGAAGTTCATTCTTGCAGCAGTTGGAGCATATAACCCTACTACTAAGCAATGTGTGGATGTGAAGGTGTCACGTCTCATACTTTGATGCTATTTTGACCATGACTTACTTTGATGCTATTTTGACCATGACTTATTTTGATAATGTTTGACCATGACTTATTTTGATAATGTTTGACCATGATTTTATGGGATTTAATATACGAATTATGATACTATGCTTTGATGTATGGGAATGTAGAAAAATAATTGTTTTCTTTCAAGAATTATGAGTGCATTTATATAAAATAGGAATGATGATTTAATTTTTAAATTTACATTTCTACAATGGTTACTAATACACTTTTGTTTTTGCACGCCTGAGTGCATTTGAGTGGCAGGTGATCGAAGGCCAAGAGTGTGATTGAGGGAAAGAAGGTTAGCTTCCCGACAGGGTAAAAGAGGAGAAGCTCTCGATTACGCACACACCACTTAAAGCATGTAGCTGCATTAGGTCATGTTTGTTTCTCAATGTGATTGCGTGAAAAATGATTGCATAGCAAATATAAATTACGGTTTAATTAACCTTAGAAATTGTGAAAATAATATGGCTTATTCTATTTTAATTATTCCTCATTTATATTTGAGCAACAAAAGGAAAAATCTGTTTTAAAAGAAATATAATTAAAAATAAAACAAAATAAATAAAAGAATAGAATATTGTGTTTTGCATAAATGAAATTTTAGGTTTGCATAAAAGGGGATATAATTCTGTTTTGTATATAATTTTTCCAAAAATAATGAGGAATGAACAGCGCGAGAGAACATTGGGCTCTAGAAATTCTGTCTTAAAATCAACAAAGCAGATGGCATGTGGCAATCCTTAGAAATTGCATGAGAATTTTATCTGTCACCTGGAAATTTTATGCATGATCCTCGAAAAGAGGTAGAGAGCTTTAAGAGAGAAAAGAGGACTTCGAATGAGACATATCGGAGAGTTCTGGAATAGAGGTGAAGAGGGTATTTGCTGGGCATCTGCACTGGAAGCAAAAATTGCCAGGTTCTTTTCATGCTTTGCCTGTTTTTAATTTAATTTAAAACTGCAGTAAGGAAATGGAAGGAATGAAATGTTTTATTCCTTGATTAGAGTACAAACAACTGAGAAATCTTTCCAATTTCGTTTTTGAAATCTGGGTAATAGCTTATTTCTCTGTGTTGCAATAAAGAATACACATTCTTTTCTTCAGAATTAGGGTTTTCATTCTGTCGCAAATTCTACAATTTATTAAGCTGATCTCAAGTGTAATTGCAAATATATTTATAAACATATATATATATATGCTTATATATATGCATAGGAATTCGAATTCCCATGCATATATATATACATATATATATATATGGTCTGCATAAAAACTCTGTCATCTAAATGAATTCAAAATGTCTTTGAGATAAATTCGAATGCAGTTTATACTGGGCAAATGTCTTCTTTATCTCTGAATTTTGAAATTGCTAACCATAGGAAATAGGAAGGGATTATTTCCCTTGTCCTCCCCATGGGAAGGACGTGGACTGTGGAAGGCTCGTGCCCTCCACAGGCCGCGGCCTATGGAGGAGGCGCGAGCCCCTCACAGCCCGACCCCTCCCCATGGGAGGGGCAAGGGCTTCCCTGAGTCTTAATTCTGCTCAATGCCAGTAAGGAAACCCTGTAAAATATCCTGTTCTGTGTGCACGGCCAGTGAATTCTTTGAACAGTTTTAAAAACCAGAATTTCTTTCTTCAAATTACACGCAGCTGTACATGAATTTCTACACACCCACACACACACACACACACACACACACACACATATATATATATATATATGTATACATATACATAGCTGTATATGCATACATATATATATATATATATATATATATTTATATTTATATATATATATATAGATTTCCTTGCATATATGTGCCAAAATACAAGCTGAAACAGGTAAACCATTTCCAGAAAATAGTATGAATTCTGTTAATTATTTACAAATATCTCAGAAATGTTAAACCTGAAACAGAACAGAAAGGTTTTTGAGAAACCATGTAAACTGGAAAGCATCTTGATTACTTTAACATATACTTACTTACAGAAGTACAATCCTGAGTAAAGGAATACAACATAAAATGTGAATGCAAGATTATCTTCCAAACCTCTGAAATTCTGAATTACATTGCATTGTTTCAGTATACTATTATTACTTTGAAACCTGTATTGAAATTGGGAAATTACACTATCAGTCAGCCTGAGCTTGGAAAGAATAGAAATACATGCTGAAAACAGAAAACACTTTTACATTCAAATAGATTGATTAAATCTTCTTTCTAATAATGCACTGAAAAGTATTAAGACATGTATGTTCTTCTTTAAAAACAGAGCTTTATCTAAATCAGAAAAGGGTTGTTTACCACAGAATAAACGAGATCTTACAACTGAATTTACAAAGGATGTTCTGAAATTCACATTGGAAATTCTTTTAGAATTAATTGAATGATTGAAACATTTACTAAAATGCATAACTTTCTGCTTTGGTATTATTTCATACTTCACTATGGTAACTTCCGGGACAGGGTGCCGAAGGTGGGCAAATAGAGACGGTAGTATTACCTTTTCTAAATTACCATTTACTTGTATTATTTTGCTTGGCCAAGCACTTGTACCATTGAAATAGATGGGTTTATTTTAAAAGCCTAGAAATTTATATAGTCTCTGCCACCTCCTGTTGCAAGAAATGTGTTTATTTCTCATGTTAGAAATGCATATAGGCATCAGGCACGCATCAAGAGTTCCCTCCTGTTTTACTGTTTCGGGTTGCTAGGCTCCTTTATGCAGGGCCGGGGATTCCTTCGAGTTAGGAAGGGACCCAGGGAAGTCATGGACTTCGTGGTTGGGCGGAAAAGGCGCCTGAATCACATTCTTGGCCCTAGCTCGCAAGAAGACCAAAGGCGTCACGGCGGTTGGTGGTACCAAGTTTTATTTGCTATTGATGTACTTATGTAATATTCAGATTTGGCTTGTGAAGCCTATTGTAAATGTATATGTATTTGTCATTCTTTGTGGAAACTTGAAATAGAGATATGATTTGAAAGTATCTAATGTAACATTGATTTGAGAAGTTAAAGTTTTATAACTTAGCATAGAGAAGATGTTTTCTATTAGAATTGTTGATTCTTCCAAGTAAGGTTGAATATATGTATATGAGAAAGTCATTGAAATACTTATGTTTTGTACAATCTTGATACATTACATAGATGATATTATTATTTATGAAATGCAATTTAAATTCTCTTTTATTAAGCTCATATGGAAGTGTTATGAACAATGTTGACTACTTGGAAACCTTTTATAATGATTTGACTAAATTGAAAATGCTCTTAATTTCTCTTTAATACTGATTTAAAACGGATTGAAAACACTCTTAATTTTTCAAGCGCTACGTATGGGTAATGTCATTATTGACTTCACGCCTCAAATGATCAAATTCGTGTTTCATATACCTGATCCCAAAAATCCTAAGCAATTGAATGAAGCGGAGGCTTTAAAGCTTTACAGTGATAACAAGGAGAGGAATAGATTTCATATGAATAAGACTTGGATGAGGGTAGAGAAGAAGTCTCTAATCAAGCTCCCAGACTAGCCTAAGAGGGCGGACTTTAGTAAAGAAATTGGAGATATAATCATGTTCCTCTCTAGGGTGTTTGGAAAAAGGGATGCTTCGCTATTTAAAGAATGGATGTTTCCTTTCATCCAAACTATTTTGGATGGGAGGCAAAAATTTGACTAGTCTATGATAGTATCAGACAGCATTCACAATCAGATGATAAAGGTGAGAGAAACCAAGCGTTTCTTTATGACTTCCTATGTAGTTTATGCAGCTGCTCGTGTGGGGATTTTTCCTGGACTTCAAACAATAGGTATATTGGGGGAATCCCAAGGACAGAAGAGAGTGTGGGAATATTATAAGCAGCTCACCTTGAAGGCATCAGAGCAACATTATAGAAGGGTTAATGATGCCTTTCTTTATGTCATAATTAACAAGATTAATGGTGATGTTGGGTATAGACTTAGCAAGGAGACAATGGCTTTTGTGAATGAATGGGGACATTGGTTTATCCAGTACCCCACATTCACCTATTTTAGGTTAGCAGGCTTTGATGGTCATCCCCATTTGCTACCTAGGTGTTGTGGTGATAGAATCATCTTGATGGAGTTTATTTATCAAGCCTTGGCTGTGAATCTCCAGTTTAGCAACAAACACAAGACAGGTTGCCATAAATTTCCAATGAAGTTGGGGGCCTTTTGCTATCCACACATTCAGGCAGCTAAGACTGTTTGTGATGAATTGATTTATTTGAAGTTGGGCTTGTACACTGCCAGGAAATGCTATGACCCCAAACACAAGATGAAGGCTTTGCTTCCCAGTGTTTTTGAGAAGCATTTTAATCTTTTGGAGGATTTTTGGGAGGACTTACAAGATGAGTATGATCTCAGGAAGAGGAATTATGAAAGGATACCTATCCCACTCATGATTGAGTTTGGGATAAAGGAAGAGATTCCTGACACATTATCCGATGATGGGATAGTTTTGGATCCCGGGTATGATGCAAACAAGATTGGAACTAAGGATCTTGATCCAATAGATTGTAATGCGGATGAGACATTTGAAATAATGCAGATTGCAAGACCAGTGCTTGATAGGAGTATTCAATGGGTGAGTCTGAGAGCTAATCAAACTGAGGCTACATCATCTAAGAAGAGAAAGGCTACAGGTACCACCCAAGGATATAAGAGGGAAAAAAGAAGGATGGCACCTAAGGAGCCTTTAGAGTTTATGCCTTCTAGTGCACAAGAAGAGGAGGTGGTTCCTCGAGACCTTCCAGAGGTATAGGAAGATGAAACAACTGCAAAGGTGGATGTTTCTGCATCTGTTGTAGGGGAGGCATCTACTCAACCCTCTGAGGCACAAGAATTAGGCCAAGAATTACCAGAGGGAGCTCTCCATGATGAAGCAGAGGTTTTAAAACAAATGGAGGATCAAATTGAGATACATAATATTGAAACAGATTCAGAAAATACTACATCTGATAAAGAGCATCCGGCTTTGACATCTTTGGATATGACAGATGATGCAGGGACTGAGCACATATTGACTGAAGAAGATCAATGGAAACTCTTTGAGGATGCTAAAAGGGAAGTTGATGCTAAGGCACAAGCTAAGGCATTAGCTAAGCAACAGGAAGAGGAGGCCAAGGCACAATCTGAGTTGGCAGCCAAGCAGAAGGAGCTGGAAGATAAGGTGAAGGCCAATGAGTTAGCTCAACAACAACAACAAAAGGAGCAAGAGCTCAAAATTCAAGAAGAAAGGGATAGGTTGATAATGCAACAGAAAATTCATGATCTTGAAGAAGAAAAGGCTCAGCAAAGAAGAGAAAAAGAAGCTATTGAAGATAAACTCAAGGAACAAGAGGAGGCCTATAGAAAAAGGGAAGAGCAAGAACGTTTGAAAAGGGAAAAAGGAGGCTGCTGAGATTGCTGAACATGAAAAGAAGTCCAAGGAGGCATGGGACTATGTTGAAGAATTGGAAAAGCAACAAGATGAAATGTTAGAAAAGAAGAGAATAGAAGAGGAATGCTTAAAGCAGGAGATGGAGGCTAAAAGGGTGCAAGAGCAAAAGGATAAAGAGGAAGCAAAAAAGTTAGCATAGGAAATGGAGCAAAGTGATCAACAAAATGTGCAAGAGGTTGATTCTCAGCCAAGGCTTACATTGTTGCAACCTCTGTCTTCCACTACTCTTGCTTCCTCTTCAACCCAGGCAACCACTACTCCTATTGCTCCTACTTGGCTAAAACTTGATTTAGAGAGAAAATAGGTTGTTCAACCACAGCCATTGAATTGGGAAGAAATGATGAAATAAATTGGGAAAGAGAAGCCTAAGAAGAAGGCTCAGGTTCTTCACTCCACTAGGCTCATTGATGCTGGAGAGATCATTGCTGAATGCACCATACCTGTAATGGAGAAGAGCCGTGATGATATGCAATTCACGGATTATCAGTTGGGGGAAGTGAATTTGGGAAAGCCTACTAGAAACCAACATATGAGTTTGATTGATATTGTGGCTTCTTCAACCAAAACCCAGATGATTAAAGATAAGCAAAGAAAGGATGAGCTTAAGGCTCAATTGGATCAGCTCCATGGTTTCTTGAAAGATGTTTCTAGTCCCATTTCTCAACAGGTTGCTCTTCCTGAATCCCCGGTTTTGTTAACAAAGAGGGAAACAAATGATTTGATTTAGATGAAAAGCAAGGTGGGGATGATGGATAAATGGTTGGATAAGCTCAACCAGGAGGTTGATGATGTTCTTGTTGAAGACTCTAAGATTCATAAGGCTACTCTTGAATTGGCAGAAGATCTAGACCAACAGGCTAAGGATCTGGATAAGCAAGATGATGAATACAAGGAATATGTTAAAAGGCTTGAAGACGTCAGCAAAGTGTCCAAATCCACTTTGATAGAATATTCAGTTCTTGAGTAGGGTAATGAAGATTTTGTGGAGAAAACTGTGAGCATCATAAGGTATAAGTCAAGGGCTATGCATGTACATCAAGAAGAAGTCTAAGAAATGAGTAAGGACTTGAATCAACAGATGATTGAGTTAGAGGTAGTTGTGGCCATTTTGATCAACTTAGATTCCTCCAATAAAGAAGGCCTGTCATTGGATAAACTAAGGGAGATATGGAGGAGTAGATTTGAAGAAATCATGCAAAAGGGAGATGATGGGGAGAGTTTATTGCTAGATCAATTTATGGATATCCGGGAGGAGGTAAGAACTGCCAGAAAGGAGCTAATCAAGCTAAAGGAGATGCAAAGGTTGGTTTCCACAGAGTTTGAAAGAATTAAATTTGAAGGTGATTGGTTGGATGGGCCAGATTTGGATACTCTTCTATAGGTTTTCTCCAGTTTTGATGAGTACATTCTTGAGCATTCAATGCAAAAGTGACTAACTCTTTTCACCATGCTCTATCTACTCTTCTATTTTTGTGGATTTTGACATAAGTTCAACTCTGAGTCCGATCCGTGGGTTTCACTTCCTTCTTGGGGTATCAGATTTCCTTTTTTGTACAATAGAGTGATCAACCTTGAAAACAGGGGTTCTTAAGTCTACTTCTGCGTTTAGTTTCAACTCCATGAATGGTGGATCTTGATTGATAATTGAGAAATTCATGCATGTGGCACCCTATATGTATTATTAGAATCTACTTTGTAAAGGTCGGCTAATTGAAGAAAGATCAACCACCTGATGATAGAAGATAGAAACTAGATCTAGGATTTCAATGTTTTAGAAAGATACTTTAAAAAGTTCAGTAAAAAGGCTTGATTATTTTATAGTTTTCATACATTTTCATGTCATGATTTTCAAAGTTTGGATCCATTTTTATAAGGTTAATGGTACATGATCAATCCATATGCAAGTGATTTTGTTTCTCTTAATTGTTCCTTATTTGATGAAAGTTAATAGAAGGAACTGGATTCAAGATCATATCATTGGATTATCTGTAAATTAAATTGTTATTGTATTCATTTGATATGTGTTTTGGATGATGAGTGGGTGATCTGTTTGAAGTACGTTTAGTGATTATTGATGGTATCTGAATTATCATTATGGATGTATGCAGTAGCATAGTTTATTCTATGGATTGCATCTTGCTATAGTTGTGGTTATGTGGAATAAACACTCATTATTAATATGCATGTCTGGATGTAAAAGAATTTTTCCATGTTTCTCTAATTTAAAGATTTGTTTCATCGCTTTCTTTATTTAAAACCCCCCAAACGACTACTTGATGTTATGCATTCTTTTCCTTGTTACCAACAAAGGCCCCTTTAACATTACAGTTATATCAACCACTGAGTGAAATCAACATAATTGAGAACCAATTACCAGGACGTTGGGAGTTAGATTTCATGTGTTATCTTCTCTTCAGGAGCAGCTAGAACAGTAATATTTTGTTTAATTTGTTGTGTTGTTTTGACCATCACCGGGGAATGTCATGCCCTTCTTTAAGTTGAAGAACGTTGGAGCTACTCTACCAACGCAGTAATGACCACTATCTTCCATGACATGATGCATAACTATTTAGAAGACTATGTAGATGATTTGTTAGGAAAATCCTACACCAGAGCAGGACATCTGGAGATCATGGATAAAATTTTCACAAGATTAGAACAATACAAGGTCCGATTGAATCCAAAGAAATGTGCCTTTGGGGTAACCTCTGGAAAACTCCTTGGATATATTGTCTCATCTAAAGGAATTGAAGCTGATCCTACTAAAATAAAGGCTATACTTGAAATGCCTCCGCCTAAGAATATCAGACAGTTGAGATCATTACAAGGGAAACTTCAGTCTATCCGTCATTTTATAGCACAACTTGTAGATAAATGTCAACCCTTTCAGCATCTATTACACAAGAATGTTTCATTTAGATGGGACGACAAGTGTGAACAAGCTTTTCAAGAAATCAAAGAATATTTGATGACACCACCAGTATTAGTACCTCCTACAGATGACAAACCTTTACTTCTATATATATCCACAACTACCACAGCACTGGGGGCACTTTTGGCACAACATGACTCTAAAGGAAAGGAACATGCAATCTATTACATCAGTCGTACTCTAGTGGGATATGAGCTCAATTATAGTCCTATTGAAAGAGCATGCCTTGCTATAGTTTTTGCATCACAGAAGCTGAGACATTACATGCTTACACACCAGACAAAGCTCATTGCAAAAATTGATCCTCTTAAGTACCTCTTGAACAAAGCAACACTCACAGGATGATTAGCTAAATGGGTGATGATTCTTAGTGAGTTTGATATTGAGTATATAGAAAGAAAAGCAATCAAAGGACAAGCTATCACAGATCAACTCGCCGATGCTCCTATGATAGATGATCATCCTCTTATTATAGAGTTTCCTGATGAATCAATCTTCAACATGGAATCTACACATCTGTGGACTTTATATTTTGATGGCTCCTTCACACAAGGTGGTTCTGGCACTGGAATTCTCTTTGTCACTCCACAAGGGGATTGTATACCTAAAGCTTATAAGATACAGTTTCCATGTACCAACAATATTGCAGAATATGAGGCATTACTTTATGGGCTCTGTATAGCTGTGCAATGGAAGATCCTTGAGTTGCGTATTCTTGGTGACTCTCAGCTAGTGATCAGACAAGTTAATGATGACTATAAAATAAAAGATGAAAAATTGATGCCTTACAAAAGAATGGTGGATGACTTCAAGGCCTATTTCACATCAATATCTTTTAAGCAGATTCCCTGAGATAACAACAGAGTTGCTGATGCAATGTCAACAATTGGTTCACTTGTAGAAATTCCAAGTAATTCCGCTTACTGTGAGTTCCTGGAAGAACCTCTTTTGGAACTTGCTTACAATATACCACAATCTGAAATGATTTGTCTCATTGTTGGTCCTAATTCCCAATGGTATGGGGATATTTATACCTATCTTCGAGATAACACCTTGCCATCAAACCTATCCAATAAATCTCGTAAAACCTTTATCTGTCAAGCTTCCCGCTATGTGATCTTAGCCGATACCCTTTACCGCCGAGGTCTCGATGGTACTTTACTTAGATGTCTTGAGCACGATGAGGTCAAAACTGCTTTACAAGACGTACATGAAGGTATATGTGGGGCACATTCTAGCGGTCCTACCTTAGCCAAGAAACTCTTGCATATGGGTTATTATTGGCCTTCAATAGAAAAGGATGCTTATTAGTTTGTTAAAAAATGCAAGCAATGTCAAAAACATGCAGACTTGATACATGCTCCCGCACAAGAATTGCAGTCTCTTGCTACACCATGCCCCTTTTATCAGTGGGGACTCGATCTCGTGGGCAAGATCCATCCTCCTTCCTCCAATGGTCATAAGTTCATTCTCGTTGCCACCGACTATTTCACGAAATGGATTGAAGTTGTTCCTCTCACTCATATCACTGGAAAACAAATAGCCACCTTCATACTGAACTACATCATCTGTCGTTATGGCGTTCCTCTATCCATCATCACAGATAATGGTCGTCCATTCAAAAATCAGGATGTCCGTGAACTCTGTGAGAAATTCCATATACAACATCATTTTTCCACACCTTACTATCCTCAAGGTAACGGCCAGGCTGAGGCTTCTAATAAAACCATTCTCAAAATTCTTAAAAAGACAGTCAATGAAGTTGGTCGAGATTGGCATATTCAATTGAATCCTGCACTGTGGGCTTATCGCACGAGTGTCCGCACTCCCACAGGTGCTACCCCATATGCCCTTGTCTATGGATCTGAAGCCATCTTGCCCATCGAGGTCGAGTTGCCCTCTTTGCGCGTCTCTTTGCACAATCAA